>CM073571.1:186622754-186847754 GCA_037074715.1 Magnolia kwangsiensis | reverse complement strand
AGAAGTTTTGAACGGTGGATGTCACTATCCCAACTGTTTTCTATGATAGGGTCCACTTGAACTTTATATCTATCTCATTATTTTTCTCATGTCATAAAACTCTCCAAATGGATGTACAGTATGTATACAACATAAGCATCATGGTAGGGTCCACCAAGCTTAGTGATGTTACTTCAGTAACGATTTGGATAGCATCTAATCTGCGCCCCCTTCACACACATACACAGATTTCCTGCAAAGGCTTTTGCAGTAAGTTCCTGGGTAAGGATATTGGGTGGGGCCATGGAGATGTTTGTGAGAAATCCACCACGTCCATCCATTTTGAGAGCTCATTTGAAGAAATTTGATATAAAAAAAAATGAGGTGAATTCAAAACTCAAGTTGGTCACACATAAGGGCCCGTTTGGCCGAGCGGATTGGAAGGTATTGGAAGGGATTGGAAGTTAAATCCCGGGATTGGCTAGGCATGCCAAACAGACTCGATATAGCAATCCCCGGATATAGCAATCCCATGGATCTTAAGACAATCCACCGACAACACCATTATTACCTAGAAATCTATGCCATCCACCCTAATACCATTCAATCCCTTCCAATCCACCTGGCCAAATGGGCCCTAAGGGAAATTTGAGAAAAGAAATTCCTACTGTTGAAACCTTCCTGGCCCCACCTTGAAGTTTACATGCCATCCAAACCGTTTATAAGGTCATTAACACCATGATGAAGTGAAAATATCAAAAAAAAATGCCTGAAACACAAATTTTATGGCCCCAAGAATGTTTCAACAATTTACACTAAATCCCCACTATTTCCTTCATGTGACCCAATTAAGTCTTGGATACATATAGTTTTTTGTCCTATAATCTAAAATTATCTCTCAAGGCGAATTACCGGGGTGGATTTCTCACAAACATCTCGGTAGACCCTGCTCAGCATCCTAGCCCAAGAACTTCATGGGAAAGCCTTTTAGGAAATCCGCGCCCTTCGCACACAAGGACGCGGATTAGCTAGCGACAGGTTGAGCGGCGAGACTCCCAATAAAGTGACGTCACCAAGTTCTGTGGGCCATACTATGATGTATGTTTTGTATCTACACCGATCATATTAGGGCATGATCCAAAAAATGAATCAAATCTAAAGCTTGAGAGGACCCCAACACAAAAAACAATGGAGAGACTGATGCTCACCATTAAAAAGTTATAAAGGCCACAAAAGTTTTCGATCAAGCTAATATTTGTATTTTCCCTTCTTTCATGTCTGCTTTAACACATGAACAGGTGGGATCTCAAATAAACATCATGGTGGACCTTCGGAAGGTTTCAACGGTGGGCGTCACTCTCATCACTGTTTTCTGTGGTGGGGTCTAACCCAGCCTTGGATCTGCCTCGTTCTTTGGACCATGCTCTAAAATAATCTCTCCAAATGTATGGACGGTATTGATACAACACATACATCATGATGGGGCCCAAAGCCTTGGACCTGCCTCGTCTATTTTAATGATGGTGTTCAATCACCATTTCTTTCCTATGGTGTGGTCCATTTAAGATTTGGATCTACCTCATTCTTAAGCTCATGCTCCAAAATGATATGAAAAAATAGATGAACGACATGGATAAAATACATATATCATGATCAGCCTACAATACATTGTCCACTAGCTACATAACTGTGAACATGCTGCCATTGTCGTGAGCACGAGGGAATCTATGCAATTCCGTGAGATTACGAAAATCTGGGCGCAAGTCATTGTTTTGCAGACTCTCTCATTCTCACGCATGATAAATCCCAGCCATAAGTGGAATCTAATGGCTTATATATAAGCTTGCATTAAAGCGCCATGTGGCCTTGTGCGCAGGAGACTAGAACTATATATATATATATATATATATATATATATTGGGAGAGGCAATGGATTAGGAAGAGTCTTCCTATTTAGCAGGATATCTACCAGTACAATCACAATTCTATAATGAGTTGTCATGAACGCCCTAGATTCTCGGCAAAGAAATCTAGCGGATCCATATCGCGATAGGGTTCTTAAGTTTTGGCCAGGATCTCAGGCGAACATGGCTGGGCCTTGATAAGAGGCAGGCTACGCTGACCTAAAGTGTGCCAACTTGGGACGTACCGACCAGGGACAAGCAGACGTAGGACATCCGACTAAAGACATGCTAACCTATGGCATGCTGACCTGGGACATGCCGACTTGTCTCCTTAGTCGAGTGATTGAGTTCCTTTTGTTAAAATTTGTAGTCCTCCTAACTTGCTGGCGAGATGTCGAGCTTGATCTCATCTCATTTTTTACTTGGAGCTGAGGCCGGATCTAGAGTTACTTTTATCAAAGAGTGTAAGGTTCCGGCACAATCTTTTTCCATTGGTCGGTCTATTTTCCCCATAACACTACTTATAGTGGGGCATACCTAGTACACCGAGTCATACCATCTTCTTCCAATGATTTCGATGTTTTTCCCGATCGATGGGTGGATCTGCTTGAACTTGCAACCGTACGATCATTATGGTGTGGCCCACCTCCAAGAATCAGATATCTTACATCTGACACGTAGGCAAGAAAGAAATGGCTGCGTGTGGGTATGGTAGCTGACTCATCGCTGGCGTCTCCACCATGCACGTGACAATTATGATCTTATGGCAATCTAAACCATTCATCTGGTGGGCCACCGAATAGACAGGCATGATGGTTACACGTAGAATTTTCTATTCAAAGTGACTTTTGGGTCATGGTACATCCACGCAACGGAGACAAGATTGAGAGCCACACATTCTAGATGATTGCCACGTGTACTCAGCAGAACCGTTCGTTCACGTAAGATGGGACACTGCAGCCTTTTTCTTACTTTTAAAGAAAGAGACGGCGTGCATGGCCGTTGCTGGTTAGCAACGGCGTGATTTCAATTCGATGGCTTTCACTTTGTCAAAAAGGAGGAATTATATGATAATGGTACCCATGTTTGCACAATATCCACGTGGGGCCCATCTTCGGTAATCCATTTTGATAAGTGGGGTCCTCGATTTGGAAATCCTGACCTTTGATATGTGGTCTCCCATTTAGGATGGAAAAACCATCAATATCTTCCCAGATTGGAAGATCCCAAGGACCACTGTTCGTATCCATTTCAGTTGAATGTGGACTGTATTAGTGTTTACCTTCTCATCCGTCTATCTATAGGTCAAAAATCAAAAAGATAAGATTTACCCGTCAAGGGGTTTTTAGAGGCCTAACAGATCAACGGCCTGGATTTCAAAACTATTGGTCCCACTTGTCTGAATTGAGAACCTGGGCTTATTGTGCAAAGATTCAGGCCTTATTTTTTAGGGAGCGGATGAGCTGTTTCCCGCCAAACAGCTTAATGGGTGTTACCCTTACCGTGTACGGCACGACTTAAATGATTTTATTTTATTTTTCCATATCTACGCCGTCCATCCGTTTTCTTAGATCATTTAGCTCATTTTCTTACCAAAAAATTTAAGCATATTCAAATCCATTGTGGACCACACCACTGGAAAAAGCGGTGAATGACCATTAAAAGCTTTCAGTAGAATCTTTGTATTTTCCCTTCATCAATTTTTGTTCGACCTTATTAACAAGTTTGATGGAAAATAACATTATATATTTTCTTAAAGTGGGCCTTAGGAATTTTTTAATGGTCAGTCTTCAATCATCAATGCTTCCTGTGGTGTGGTCCACCTGAGATTTAGATACGTATAATTTTTGAAAACATTTCATAAAATGTGCTTTAAAAATCAATGGACGGAGTGGATATGCAAAATGTAAGTAAGGTGGGACCTAAGGTAAGGGCGCGGATTAGATACTGACAACGTCAGTTGCCAAATGGCTACTGAAGTGACGTCACCAAGCTCTGTGGGCCCCACCATGATGCATGTGTTGTATCCATACCGTCCAACCATTCGTAGATATCGTTTTATTGCATGATAAAAAGAATGAGATAGATATAAAGTTAAGTGGACCTACCACAGAAAACCGTGGGATCAGTCACACCCACCGTTGAAACATTTATAGGCCCCACCATGATTTAATTTTTTAGATCCAACCTATTCATAAGTTAACATAGAGATAGATGAAGTGAAAAAAAAAAAATATAAGCTTGATCGGAAACTTCTGTGGCCCCTAAGAAGTTTTGAACGGTGGATGTCACTGTCCCCACTGTTTTCTATGGTGGGGTCCATGAACTTTAGATCTATCTCATTATATTTTGCAAGCCATAAAACGATCTCTCCAAATTGATGGACGGTATGGATACAAAATATGCATCATGGTGGGGTCCACAAGGCTTGGTGACGTCACTTCAGTGGCGATTTGGCTACCGACCTTCTCAGTATCTAATCCGCGCCCCCAAAGGTAAAGGGTAACGCCTAATCCGCGCCCTATTTTATAACGTTTCGGTGCCGAGGAATCTGCAGAATGCTTTTCCTTCAGCAAATTAGAGGTTTCCACCTCCGAAATTTTTATACATTGAAATCCACCACTCGTTGTGCCTTTTGGGCCTACTCTCTTATTTTTATACGTTGGAAATGCGTTGCTGACATAAGGGTGTGAAAGTGCTGATTTGCACTCACCTCGCACGTGGACGCTCACTCGTGTGTAAGATCGGCCCGGATCATCAGTGTACATTCAATGCATCCCAAATCAGGCATATTTGATGACCATGTGGGCCACAGATGTATGAAAATCTTGAGCCGTCCTTTCTTCCTACTGATGTGGCCACCTGATATGGATCCTACGATACGGTGATGCCTAAAGAACGGCTCTGATCTCTCACACGTGTGCCTCAATTGCACGTATGGAGAAACTCATATTCCTCTTTGAATTTGCTTATATTCCAGGAAGGAACCCATGGAAACTGAGCTCATGCATTGGAGATTTACGTAACCCACGATAGGTTTGACCTGCCTTCTCCTTCCACCAACGTTAATTTTTGTTCCAAGGCATGTTTACTTAATTAACCAATCAAATGGATGGCATGGATCTCTAACGCATATGCCATTCAATGGTGGGAATTGTCATATGGACCCTGTTGGAAACTGCAAAACACCTGTAAATGAATCAAGCAAAGCACATAAAATTGTTATCACGCCTCAAACTCGGAAACCGGGTTCACAAAATTTCTGATTGCCGAATTCGGCGCCGATAGCCTCCGCAGAACCCTATTCTCGACTCCCGGCACCCATTTACCAGGCTCCGATCCTGGGATCCTAAAAGGAGGGTTTTCAATATCAATTTGATTCGTAATGAGTATAATCATAAGCATAACTCGTGAACAATAACCATAATAACACCATCACAAAATTCACTATGATAAAAAACTTTTAAGTACAATGCGTCTGAAGAGAAATACAAGATAATGTAAATAACGAAAACTCCGAAAGCTCAACTGCACGCTCCTGCTGCTACTATGTTACGACTACGTTATGGCGTCACTTGCAAGCATCAATCGTTCATAAGCTTATAGAAAGCTTAGAGGGTGGTGTAAGTATGTGCGCAATATAAGCGTACTGCAAGGTTAGAGTAATGTGCAATCATGCTGATGAGTACATAAATGCAATCAGTCATACCAAGGCTATGCGGTGCAGCATATGAATGCTATCAGCTATAACAAGGCCATGCAATGCGAGATGCAACTCAAGCATGTCAATCCTCATCATAAATATCAGTACAGTTCTTATTCTGGATAATCACCGAGGTCTAGTACACTCTAGCCAGCTTGTCGCCCCTATCCGAACGCATGAGTGGGAGAGTGGAAGAGACCTCACTATCCGCCACCAAAATCGGGCCCGGCTCGTCGATAGCGAACCCATTCCTCAAGCTGGTCAAATTCAACCTATAAATTGCCCCCTCACTCAAGCGGGTAAGGTCACACCCCTTTCTAACCGACCACGATACAGTGGGAGACGCGACCTACTGGTATACGACCCTCGTGCGCTCGTGTATCCACTCGGTCTTGACATTGGAGTCATCCTCTAGTACCATCGGGTTTAGGGATTTTCACCCAGAAATATATATGGCGCCCCGATGCTAGAAACAGTATTTCTGGTATTCAATCCAGCCACCCATGATGTGTCTATGGAGGCTATGACCCTGATTTCGTTAGGGCATACAATAATCACAATCACACAAATACAAGTGCATGAATCACCCTACCAGACATGCAACAATCTTGCGCGTGTCACGCTCATTTGGCGCATCTCCGCCTATCAGGGAGCCCATAAATAATCTGCCCAAAGACATATGCTATGATCAGTCACTCCTCATATCAAGCATACAAATGATGCATATGATTATGAATCATGGATCTATACTAAACATGTTATATAGTGATGGGCTCTATTCATAACGACCTACACACTACAAGTATGGGCCTATCAATGGGCCTTAGGGAGAGTGACAATGCGGACATTTAACTAACATCATCATTACAGTGTGGACGTCAAACCATCAATGCTCCCAAGGCATAGCCCGCTATAAAGGTCAACATATAAACCATGGTGAAATCACGTTATAATGGGCCTCATGTACATCCCATCGGGCCTTGACCCATAGGCATCCAATACATCAAATGGGCCTCATGTACATGGGTCTCATATATATCAAGATAGGCCCCAACGGATGGGCCACAACTACATCAAGATGGGCCTAATCACATGAGTTTTATATTCGTCAAGTGGGCCGCACCAATAGGCCTTGAATACATCACAATGGACCCTCATATGGCAAGTGAGCCCATCACATGGGCCACACGTATATCAAATGGGCCATACTCAAATATAAGTGGTAATAATAATTTCCACTATTAAAATTCTCAAGGCCCGCTATAACATTTATTTCCCATCTAATCTGATCATAAGGTCCCAAAGGATGTCAATGGTAGCCGTTCAATCCTCACCGTGCAGTGTGGTCCACTTGATAAATAAATTTGTCTTATTTTTGTCTCAAGCCTTAAAATTACTTTTCAAAAATGGTTGGACGGCTCGGATGCAACACATGTATCATGGTGGATCCCATATGGATGGGTAGAATGGACAGCATATATGAGGTACATACCTCATGGTGGGGCCCACACTAATAGAAGGTGTGGATCACAATACATACATTAGTGGGTCCCAAGTGGGGCCCACCATAATGTTTATTTTCCACCTGGCCCGTTGACAAGGTCATAGAAACATGGGGTCCACTGTAATGTTTATTTTTGCTCCCAACCTGTTGATGAGGTCACGTGGACTTGGGGCCCACCATAGTGTTTGTTTTCCACCCAATCGGTTGATAGGGTCACACGGACTAGGGGCCCACCGTGTTGTTTGTTTTCCACCCAGCCTGTTGATGAGGTCACACGGACATGGATGGAGAGTAAAAAAAAATATCACATCTGATCTAAAACTTTTGCAACCCAAGAGGGTTTCAATGGTAGGTGTCAATCCTCATTGTTCCTTGTGATGTGGGCCACCTGAGCATGTATACGGCTGATTTTTTCAGGAGGGGGCCCACCGCCCTAAGGACCCACCTAATGCACGGAGTGGATGTTCCACACACATCACGGTGGGGCCCACGGCTGGGACCGTGGATCCCTGCTTCTTTCGTCCATGCGGCTGCGGCGTCTGCTGCTGCTTAACATTTTTAAAAAAAAAATACATTTTTCTGAGGAATTTCCTAGGTGGGGCCCTCATCAGAGAAATCCGCCCCGCCCGTTGCACCTTACGGCTCAAGACCGACCAAATGAGTCCAATATGTTGTATAATTTGGCGAGTAAAAAGATCAAGGTGGGTTTCAACGGTAAACACCACTATTTCCTATGGTATGGCCCGCCAGAAAATGGGATCAGGTTCATTTATTGGTTCAATGCCTGAAATGAGCTAGAGAATGGAATGGACGGCGTGGATTAACTTCATACATCAAGGTGGGGCCTGCATGAACAGCCCACCCCAAAATCTCACACATCTATTATATATATATTTATTTTTTGTTAGCTTGTCAGTATATACCCATGTCAATACACACATTCTATGTTAGCCGCTCCCTACTGCACGTCCAGCGTCCAGGGACGCTGGACGGCATGGATATAACACAGGCACCATGGTGGGTCGCACATGGACGACATGGCCCACCATGCATGTGTGTGTGTGTGTGTGTGTATAATATAAATATATATATTACATATATTTTAGTCTAATAGATGGGATCTTCCTGAAATGGGTGGGCCACTGTCTGATGGATAGAGTAGATTTTAGATAATCCGGTGGGGTCCATTACATTCTAGGGAGAGGAAAAGGAGAGAGAGAGAGAGAGAGAGAGGGAGAGAGAGAGAGAGAGAGAGAGGGATCCTGCCACTATGGGCCCCTCTTGGTTAAATCACATACATCAAATGGGTCTCACCAACAAGTGGGCCTTAAAATAAGAAATAACAGTGGATCACCCACCTCTAGGCTTTCTCCTTGTCCCTTAGCCTCCTTAGCTCCTTGCCTTCACTTTTGATGAAGGTTGATGGGGGTTTGATGGTGGGGATGAGAGATGAGAGGGTGGGCCAACACTTGTTGTTTTTGGGAAAACTTGGGAATGCTTGGACGTGTGGAAATTTTTAGGTTACTTGGAAGTGGAGAGATGGAATGAGAGAGAGATGAGTGATGGGTGAAAAGGATGGGTGAGGTGTGATGGGTGGAGTGATGGGCTTGTAAGAAAGTGATGGGTGGAGAGAGAGAGAGTTGACTTTAGGAATGGGAAGGGACAAGTTGTTGTATTTGGGTATGGCTTGTACTTGACATAAGTGATTGATTGATTGATGGGACATGTTGTAGAGATTCCCTCGAAATTCGCAACGCGTGGCATTTTTCTCAAAATGAACGTGGACCCTCATCTTCTAGCATAGGTATCGGTTCGGTGCGCAAGTCGCGCCGTTAGAACCGCCTTTGATATACAGTACTCGGCTTAGGATCATGTGCAAACGTCGGATACAGGTCGAGGATTGCCAAAATTCGACCGGAAGGACCGCGAAAGCCTACGAAACGGTATGGACTAGGATACAAGTCTTACAATTGCGCAACCAAGTTGAAATAAGATTAATTCAAATTTTAAATAAACAAATTCATAGGAGAAAAACCATGCCACAGAGCAACAAGTAATGCATTGTGAAAATATAAATTACAAGAGAGAGTCCTGCCCATTTTAACAAGCCTTAAATCTTTTTCCACTTGCCCTAGCTATGCCCTTGAACCCTTAGAAACGATTTAGAAAGTCCAAATACACATCTCTCTCTCCCAAATCCTGATTAAACTTGATATATGTAGTGTTACAATCGAAATAGGAAACAACTTACGTACTTAAGCAATTTTGCACATATTTTCAATGGGACCTTCGATGACATCGACATAATATTAGGGGTCGTTTGGCACTATGGATTGGAGGAGATTTGAGGGGGTTTCAAATCCTCTGGTTGTTTGGCAGCATAAAGTGGTTTCAAATCTAGGGGGTTTCCCATCCCCGCTTTGAGGGAGTTTGTAATCCACCATGAGAGCTTGGATTACACCTAAAATCATTTCAATAGTTGCGAGTGTAACATGCGTCACTATACACTATCATTCTATTGGGCACATGGCCCATTAATGATGATCAGCACCGTCCAAACATTGTCCAGCACTGTCCAAACATTGTCCATGTAAATCAATGATTAAAAATTGTTGGTTGTCACTTAGACATGATCTTGTGCTTGTAGCCTATCCGAGACTTAGAATTTCATCATTTTCGGGCGAAGCATATATTTCAACGGGCTTATCATAACCATTGTGTTAGAAATTACATATCTCACCAATTAGAGATATTAAAGTTGATTTAGTAATTAAATTCAAACCCCTATAAATATACCATGGGTAAGTACTTTTGGATTAAAGTTGATTCACACTCCAGGGTGCCAAACACACTGGGAGGATTGCAAATCTAAGGTGTTTCTAATCCTAAGGGTTCCAAATCCAGGCTCCCAAACAAGCCCTAAGGATCTGTCGATGGCATCGAAGCGACTCCATCGAGTAGCAACAATAAAACGTTCCAACAACTAACATGGATTTTTAGGATTTTTTTTTTTTTCAGTGGGATAGAGCATCCTTCGATGGCATCGACATTTCTTAATAGCATTAAGTGCTCTATTCATGGCATCGACAAATCCTGTTACTAATAGATTTAAGACATCAACAACAAGCTCCACATCCAATCAAAATCTGCCCTTTAAGTAAATATCATGCTTATCAATGAAATCCCTTGTTTAATAGAGTATTAAAAATGTTTTCCATGAAAAAGGGAGGGAAACCAAATGGAATTCAATTCACTAGTTAGGAAAATGAAGGGGATAGAAGCCTTATTTTGTTAAATGGTTTAAAACTCGGTGGGTCAACTCAAAACTCATCTGAGTCAACTTAGAGCATCTTGGCATTACACTAAGGGCCCTTTTCGATACCACTAAATAAGTTACTTTTTCTACTTACAATAGCAGATAAGTAACTTATTTCAAATAAGTACTTTTTTATTTAAAAGTACTTAATCATTTCAATTAATTTTTTTTTACTTTTTCTACTTTTCATAAGTTGCCGAAGAGAGGTATAGGAGAGGTGTTGATAGATATCTTAAATCTGTAGAGTTTTGGGCTGCTCGACTGGTCGAGGGCCTGGCTCGACCGTCGAGGGTCCACTCGACCGGTCGAGGCACGCTCGACTCGAAGTCCAGCAACAATGTTTTTTGGAGTTCCATGGTGCTCGACCAGTCGAGGGTCAGGCTCGACCAGTTGAGGGTTACGCAACCCACGCGCGAACTGCGTAAATTTGAAGCGATTTCTGGACTTTTTCAAAGGAGGTGTGTAAGTGGAGTTTCCTAAACTATAAATAGGGGTCTCTAGGGCTATTTTAAGGTATTCTAAGGCTTTCTAAAGAGGTTCTGAGGGTTCCTAAAATGGTTTTATGGTTTCTAAAGGGTATAACAAGGGTGAGATTCGAGGTTGTTTGAATCGGATAAGTCCTTTCTCTTTGTGATTTTTATTTGAGGTAATGGGCTACAAGTTCACAAGTATTTGAGGTAATGGGCTACAAGTTCACAAGTATTTGAGATGCAAAGGCACATTCCTTACATGAAGAAGAATCTGATTTCTCTTGGTGTATTTGAGGTAATGGGCTACAAGTTCACAAGTATTTGAGGTAATGGGCTACAAGTTCACAAGTATTTGAGATGCAAGGGCACATTCCTTACATGAAGAAGAATCTGATTTCTCTTGGTGTATTCGAGGTAATGGGCTACAAGTTCACAAGTATTAATGGTGCTCTTAAGGCATTTAAGGGGGCATAAGTAATCATGAAAGTGCAACAACTCGGTAACATGTACAGGTTAATCGGGAACACTTTAAAAGGTGGAGCTGCAGTGGATGTAGTGGATTCCACCTCTGCATGTGTGTGGCATGCTGGGCATGGCCACATGAGCGGGCAAGACAGGAAGGCTGAGACGTACGGACAGGGATACAGAGCAGATGGAGCAGCCACCTGTGAAAAGAATTACATGGCATATTCACAAAATATCAGCGAGGTATATGGATGACTCCAATATCGCAAGGTATTCGTCTTCCATTCAGATGGCTCTAGGTCAGCCTGGTACTGAGAAGTGGAAGGTGATTATGAGCGATGTGACGAAGTCGTTGTACCGGATCGACACATGAGAGCTGGTGGAGCTTCTACTGGGTCGGCAAGCGGTTGGATGTAAGTGAATCTTCAGGAGGATACAATATAGATACAGAGCAAGGTTGGTAGCGAAGGATTATACTTAGAGAGAAGGGATCGGCTTCTCAAAGATATTCATGCTGACGGTATAGCAGGTATCTATTAGATCTGTGATTGGCATTGGTTGGCCAATGTGATCTTGAGCTGGAAAGATGGATGTGGAGTCTGCACTTCTGTATGGGAAATTGGAAGAGCAAATCTACGTGAAGCAACTAAAGCAGTTTAAAGTTAAAGGGGCTGAGAAAAAGACTTTAAAGGAGGTCATGGTATGACTTGTCACCTAGGCAAGAAGTTTGATTCCTTCATGGTGGGTCAGGTATTGTATGTTGACGACATGTAGATCGCCAATTATGACATGCCTAATATCAATATACTGAAGACTCGGTTAAGTGGGACATTTAGAATGAAGGATTGGGAGGCTGCAAAGATGGCTCTCAGCACTACCAAAAAAATGAACAAAGGCTATGGACCATAGAGGTCTATGGCTAAGGATTTAATCCGTAGCTAAGTAGCTACGAATTTAATCCGTAGCTAAAGCATACTTAATCTGTAGCTAAAACAAACCTCCCCATAGGACCTAATGATTCTTAAGGGGCTCCATGGGGCCCATTGCAATATATATTTAATTTATCTAATCGGTCCATCAATTTTGAAATATTATTTCAGTGCATGAGCCCAATAATTAGAAAGATCAAAAGTCTAAGTGGACCACACCATGAGAAAGAATGAAAAAATATATTTATATCGTTAATATGTGGTGTGGTCCACCTAAATCTTAGATCTAACTAATTTTTTGGATAAACCCTAACAATGAGCCGTTAAAATAAATGGACGGATTGGATAATTAACATACACAATGGTGGGCCCCACAAGTCTTAAAATAGATAACCCCTAAAATCCAATCCACGCACCTCACCCGCGCACCCCATTTCACAAAAGCAGTTCCCTCGTGCACCTTATTTCATAAAAGCCCCCCCCCCTCTCTCTCTCTCGCCCGCCTGCGACTCACCCTCCCTCGCCCTAACCTCTCTCTCTCTCTCTCTCTCTCTCTCTCTCTCTCTCTCTCGCACTCAGCCCTAATCTATTGATCTCTCGCACTCCCTCACCCTCTCTCTATCTCTCAGCCCCATTTCCCTCTCTATTTCCCAACCTCTCTGTCTCTCCCGCTAGGGTTTTCAAAACCCTCTTTCGCTGCAAGAAGGAGAAGGAGAAGGGGAAGAAGAATCGTTAGTCTCTCTCTCTCTCTCTCTCTCTCTCTCTCTCTCTCTCTCTCTCTCTCTCTCTCTCTCTCTCTATGGTTTTCAAAACCCTCATTTAGAACTTTTTTGGAAGCTTTGCCTTATGGTAAGTCTTTGGGCAATCTGGAAGGAGTAATAAAATATATAAATATACTTCTTTGGGCAATGGGTTTCAGCGACTAGGTCACCGGATTTAATGGTGTGGCTTGTCGGAATTAATGGTGTTGGGGTCTTACGAGAGAATGGAGCAAAGGCTTCTCATGGCTGGAGACTCTTCATGTAATAGGTATACTTTTCTTTCCTTGATTTATCTTCACCTTGTATTATTCATGGGTTATGGTTATTTTGTATTGATTATTTAGAAATTTCAAGAGGCTTTCAAATGAGTTAACAGAGTGACTTGCAAGGGACTTTTGGGAAGAGATCTTGAATGTAATATGAGACAAAGATAAAGCATTGGGGTCTGATGATGTCACCATGGATTTCTTCTAAACTTGTTTGGATGTGATTTTAGCAATAGACGTGCATCATGTTCCTTATTTTTCTATATAAATTTCAGAAGTTATATGGTGTATGGGGACCATTTCTGGTGTTCCAGACTGTTGATATGATGGGCATTCTTGTGGATGGACCATATGTGGAAAGCCTTGAAGATTGGTAGAGGTGATTTCCTTATTTCATTGAGTTCTCTTTAATGAGTTCATAAGAATGCCTAGTAGATGTTTGTGGAAATGTCAAGGAGAAGGCAGGTAGCCCTGGGGTATACCGCCTTGATCAAAATTTCTTCTCTTTGAATTTGGTCAGTTTGGATTCAATTAATTATGTGAATTTGTTGATTTTTTTTTTATTTGGTACGTTGGTCAGTTGGTTTTGTTTCTTGTTATCTATAGTGGATGTTACTATCATTCTTTGTAAGTTACTATGATTTAGTCAGCAAATGGGATTAGTGGGTTCGTTTTGAAGAGTCAGCAAATGGGATTAGTGGGTTGGTTTCTTCACTGTCTTGCTAGTTTTTTTTTTCTTGATTTAATTTTCAGTGGTAAAAAATGATGCAAATTAGTTGTCGTCTTTGCTTGTTTCAGATTAGAAAATTATGGTAGTAGTTTGTCGTTTCATTTCCCTTATTATTATTATTATTATTATTATTTGTTAAAATATTGTGTGATGAAATCTATTATAGATATATGATCTTTTGCTGATTTTGAAATAAAGATAAATTAGTAGATTAGTTCCACTTTTATGTAAATGCGCTTAATTATGATGTATTCATGGCTTTCAAATCAGAACATGAGCTCACTCTACATGTCATTAGATAAAGGATCATATTACTCCTCTTGGTTTGTTTTCAATCTCATAAAAGATTACTGATTTTTCAAGCTTCTTCCAGCTTACAGAGTCGTTAGGTGCCTTCTAATTGGTAACAGATTTTGTAATTTCTCATCTGGTAGCATTGATTGTTTGAATATCTTGCTTCCATATCAAGATTTCTCATTTTTTTTGTTCCCTCTTCTTCTTTTTCTTTTTCTTTGTAGGAGGCAGAAGAATTAAGAATTGACACATCAATCATGTTTTGTTGGCAAGCATAGGAAAGATCAACAAGAGATACAGTACCCTACCCTCTTTTTTTTTTCAATAATTCATTTTCAGGCTCATGTACTGGACTAATGAGTCATAACTTACCTCATATTCCATCGTGACACAAAACATTGATCATCCTGATGTGTTCATTAAAGTTATATTCTAAAGAAACTGTGCGAGTTCACTAATTTGCCTCATATAACATCTTGTAGCCCCTTTTAACCGAGTCAGATGACTGTCAAAGAACTGTGATTTCAACATAAATCGTCCAGGTAAATTTTCTTGAGACTTTCTTCTCTTGTTCTCTTCTCTTGTTCCTTTAAGGCAGGCAGTGCATCTCTATCCATAAAGATCTTATCTCTGAATTTGTCCTCTCTCAATTGCTAAAACTTCAATTTTTTCATTTTTTTTTAAATTTTTTTTCCAAGGCATTGACTTTGAATAGTTCACACATGCATTGGATTACTTCCATATCTTGGTCTAGTCCTGCATCAATATAAAAGGTAAGTGATCCATTTGTTGAATATCTGTATTTGATTATAATTAATATTTTTCTTTTTGGAAATGCTCCAATTAGCTATGTACATGGGAACCTTCCTATACACATAATTGCAGTTTGGACACATCAGTAGTTCATATCATTGATCTAAACTTCCCATGTGGTCTAGCTTACTCTTCATTGGCCATCTTGAAAAATCCATTCATCTTAATGGTTCTTACCATCCGATCCATAGCATGAAAAATGGATGGCCAAAAACCCAACTTACCACGACAGAGGCTAACATTATTTGCTGCCCTTTCTTTCTTTCTTTCTTTATTTTATTTATTTATGTTTTTTTTTTTGGTGGATGAGATACAAATGATCATTGAATGCAGGACAATAGCTTGGAGTCTCATCAGCATTTCTTGATATTTGGAGGAGGTTGCAGGCTATGCCTTGGCAAGGAATTGGCTATAGTAGAGATTTGTACATTCCTTCATTACTTTGTGACTAAATATAGGTCAGCTGCATGATTCTCATGTTACCCTTTCTAAGTTTCAATATGAAATTAGAGTTTGAAGAGGACCTTCCAAGCATTAGGTAGGGTCTGTTGTGAACCTTCTTTAGTCCACAAATTAGGATTATCCACAAAAAACTTAGACAACATGCCTATATTGAATATCTACATTAACTTTCATTCTAACTGTTTTAATTTCTCACATAAGTACATGCCACTTGGTAATCACAACAACCTCTTTTAGATAAAGGCATGATTATGACAGGCCCCAGCTGATGATTGGGCATGTTCTTGCACAAGTCTATGATTGGTACATGTGCATGCATCTGAGTATCATTGCTTGGATCACCTTGGGCTTTCTCTAAGGGACCATTAGGTTTTGATCAATCTTTGATGTAAATATACATATTGGGATTGGAGGACTATTAAAGTGTAATTTGAAAAAAATTGATGATAGAACTACATGGACTTAAGAGGATTGATCTTAACAGTATGGTCATCATGCACATAGACAGAAAATGCTTGCAATGAATGTTTATGAGTACTAGGTGGCCTATTAATGAAAATGATGTCTCCGTCTATAATACGCCTGTTTATGATTTGACCAACTTTCAAATATGTATGTCCTTTTGAACCTTCCCTAACTGCATAAGTGGCCGAGCCATCTCTGTATGTTACACATAATTTGTCATCCACTAGTTTCTGTAAATGAAAATAAGAGGATTGATCTTAACAGTATGGTTGCCATGCACATGCTTATAATGAATGTTTATGAGTACTAGGTGGCCTATTAATGAAAACAATGTCTCCATCCATAATACGCTTGTTTATGATTTGACTAACTTTCAAATATGTATGTCCTTTTGAACCTTCCCTAATTGCATAAGTGGTTGAACCATCTCTGTATGTTACACATAATTTTTCATCCACTAGTTTCTGTAAATGATCCATGTTGTATGCCGTGACCTTCTCTTCAAATGTGATCTTTTGAACAATTTCTAATGGTAAACCGATTTCATGAATCCCTTTATATGCTTCCCCAGCAATCACACTACGAGAAGAGAACCTTGATCCCTTCACGATATTTGGTGCAATCAAGCACAACCTAATTTTGAGTTGTATTATCAAGCACCCATGGTTTGGAATTGCCAGGAGATATATGAAAAAAGGGATCACTACCAAAAAACTAGGCAAAGCCGACGGACTGCGGGTATTTTTGGCCACACCTCCTACACCACCCCCTTTTTATAGACCCTAAAAGATAATGCCCATGAAGATATAATGAAGATCTCCCAACTATTGTATTGATTTTAGATCAATCTAGTTTATTTAAGATAATAACAATCTCCAAAGATTTGGCCTAAAATTGAAAAATGCACCAAACATCCCAAAATCTTCAATAATGTTTTCCAACAACCCATAATTCATCTAATGGTATGCCGGCCTCTCTCTCTCCCTCTCTCTCTCTCTCTCTCTCTCTCTCTCTCTCTCTCTCTCTCTCTCTCTCTCTCTCTCTCTCTCTCTCTCTCTCTCTCTCAAGGGGTAGACTACCTATGATAGTTACCACAATTTTAGAACTATTGCTTGCTTTTCTACCATACAACAATCCAGAACGCACGTGGTTATCCAAATTGTGGGTGGAGCATAAACCAATTATACCGAGTAGATGATAGCATCCATCTGATTCATCCCCTACTATTTCGAACAATCAGTATGCTAATTTTAATTTTCCATCTCATGCTCGTCAATTGAATGGTTAGGATGGATTGATCGGTTATTTTTGAGATATGCTCCATTTGCCCGCAATTTTGCTGGTCTTGAACAAAAAACCATGCTCTCTTGGTGGGTGGCCTAGGCATGGGCTAGGGTTCCAATTTGTATAACTACAATTTGCTCTACTTTAGTTCAGTGCTGCACATCCTGTCAAAAATCAAATTGCTTAAAAGTATGTCTATAATGAACTTTGTCTTGATAATGATGGTGCAAACTCAATTTAGCATTTCAGACTTTCTATTTGATTTGGAACTTGCTATCAAAGGAGAGATCCATTTTCCTTTTGTCACATTTTTTTGTTTTAGTTGGATTTAGAAATTGTTTGGAAGGAAAATGGCATTTGTAAGTATTGGGCATTACAGCTGTTGGTGTTTGATTTGGGTAATGGATTCTGGAGAAGAAAATAGCACTACATCCGCCACTGATATGTAGTGATTTGGGCATTATAGCTAATTTCTTGTTAAATGTTGGCCATTAGTTAGGACTTTTTTAACCATCTGTTTGTAATTATTGAAAGTCTTCTAGTGGCTATGATAACCTAACATTATGGTTTTCTAAGGTACGACTAGAAGAATGGTCCAGATCTCATGCATGGCATCACATGTTTGGAGAAGTATTGATAGACAACTAACTATGATGCAAGTGTCGAAACTAGTTCCTTTCTCAACTTGTTCAATGTGAAAGCTTGTTGATTCTGAAAAGAGCCCTGTTTTTTTGTAGTGTTAGGTATGCTTCAGTAGACATATGTATTAGTTTTTCATTTCTCTATGATCCATTTGGTATGGTCATATGCATTTAATTTATTTTTTTCAATGGACATTGCTCTTGTCATGTGGCATGTTATTAACATATACTCATAGAGATAGGAATTTCCTGAATAATCGGTCATTCAATATACATTGTGATATGTAGTCATATGATTTGCTAACTTCAAAATGCAAGGAAGAAAAAAACCCCACCTGAATTGACTGAATTAATTATCTTGTTTATCTTATTATCCAGGTTTTTATTGTAACCTGATGTTATAAGTGTGTGTGTGTATGATTGTAAGTGCCATTGATTTGACAAGGATTTTAGTTTCTTTCTTTGCAACTATTATTTATTAATGTTTTCACATACTAATACCTATTTTATTCAAGATGTAGGGTCATGCACACCTAGTAACTGTAATCTGAGTACCTCAGAACTTTGTTAATACAAAGCATGTATTAAATTTATTCTCTAATTCTTTATATGTAGGCTATCCAAAAGGAATGAGTGGGGCCAAATCAGTTTGTGATCTCACTCTATTCTTGATCATTTGGAAATTGTGGATCAAAGAGGTTGTGGAATGGTGCAATGGGAACTTCACTTTGTTGTTAGTGCTTGAAATCATAGAAGATGTCCTATGTTCTACCATACAATTGGCTGCTTCATAGTTGGTTTTCTCCTCCGAATGGGCCTATGTAGACTACCAATACAACGCTTGCTCATTTGGGCCATGTATCAGCGAACTGAACCATTGGAATACTTCCCAAATACATTCAAATGTTTTATGGATGTGTCAGTGAAAGACATGATTTCTTATTAAGCACAGTAAGCACTGTTACCTTCATCAACTAACTTCTCCTGTCACTGACATGGTCATGGTGTAGTTCCTGTATTGATTACTCAAGCATGACGGTTATGCGCATTCTTTCAAGTGGATGTTGCATGTGGGAGGATTGGAGCTACATATTTCAGATTCAAGCATCTGTACGTCTCGTGTTAAGAATGCACATGTGTAGTTATCATTGTGGTTATAATTATTCATCATGTGATAGGTTTTTAGGTGAGATGAATGAGTTTCAAAAGAAAACAGCCTACGGTTTTGAGAAGCGATTCCTAATGCCATTTCATGTGTAAATACATATTTCAGATTCAAGCATCTGGTACGTCTCTTGTTAAGAATGCACATGATTGGAGTAGCCTGGCCATTCGGATAGGCTGTATTTATGTGTTTGCTCGAAATTGATAAAGCAGACCCGGATGTGCGTCGAAGCTATCCGGAAGAGTGGGGGTCCATGTAAAGTGGGAATCGCAGATATGACCATGATGAAGCTGTCCACTTCCTATGGACGACATTGGAGTGGCCTGAACATTTGGACAGGCCGTGTTTATGTATTTGCTTAAAATTTATGGAGCAGACCCAGATGTGCGTTAGAGCTATCCGGAAGAGTGGGGGTCCGTGTAAGGTAGGAACCACAGTTATGACCATGATGAAGCTGTCCAATTCTTTTGGAAGGTATTGGAAGAGCTTGGCTATTTGAATAGGCCTTGTTTATATTTGTATTTGCAGGGACCACACCCTTAACCTAAACCCGAACCGATTCTCAAATCCAAAAACCTATAACCTAAACCAAAATCAAAACCTATAACCTAAACCCGAACCCATTCTCAAATACCAAAACCTATAACCTATCCCTAAACCTTAACCTATAACCTAACCTAAACCTATACTTATAATCTAAAACTATTCCCAAATCCCAAAACCTATAACCTAAACCTAACCTTTTCCTACACCTATAACCTAAACTCAATTCCCTAAAGCTAAACTTACACCTAATCCTAATCTCAACTCCCTAACCTAAACCTAAACCCCTAAACTTAAAAACCCAAACTTAAACCCAATCCCAAACCTGAACCAGATTTTCTAAACCTAAACCATAACCCATTCTCAAATCAAAAAACCTATAACCTAAACCAAAACCAAAACTAAAAGCTATAACCTAAACCTGAACCCATTCTCAAATCCCAAAACCTATAACTTAAACTAAAACCAAAACCTATAACCTAAACCCAAACCCATTCTCAAATCCTAAAACCTATAACCTAAACTTAAACATATAACCTATAACCTAAACCAAAACCAAAACCTATAACCTAAACCCGAACCCATTCTTGAATACTAAAACCTATAACCTATCCCTAAACCATAGCCTATAACCTAACCTAAACCTATACTTAAAACCTAAAACTATTCCCAAATCCCAAAACCTATAACCTAAACCTAACCTTTCCCTAAACTTATAATCTAAACTCAATTCCCTAATGTTACACGTACACCTAATCCTAATCTTAACTCCCTAACTAAAACCTAAACCTAAACTTGCAAACCCAAACTCAAATTCAATCCCGAACCTGAACCCGATTTCCTAAACCTAAAGCATAACCCATTCTCAAATCCAAAAACCTATACCCTAAACCAAAACCAATAACCTAAACCCAAACCCATTCTCAAATCCTAAAACCTATAACCTATCCCTAAACCTTAACCTATAACCTAACCTAAACCTATACTTATAACCTAAAACTATTCCCAAATCCTAAAACCAATAACCTAAACCTAACCTTTCCCTAAACCTATAATCAAAACTCAATTCCCTAAAGTTAAACCTACACCTAATCCTAATCTCAACTCCCTAACCTAAACCTAAACCTAAACGTGAAAACCCAAACTCAAATACAATCCCGAACCTGAACCCGATTTCCTAAACCTAAACCATAACCCATTCTCAAATCCAAAAACCTATAACCTAAACCAAAACCAAAACCAAAACCTAAAACTGAAACCCGAACCCATTCTCAAATCCCAAAACCTATAACCTAAACCAAAACCAAAACCTATAACCTAAGCATGAACCCATTCTCAAATCCCAAAACCTATAACCTATCCCTAAACCATAACCTATAACCTAACCTAAACCTATACTTATAACCTAAAACTATTCCCAAATCCCAAAACCTATAACCTAACCCTAACCTTTCCCTAAACCTACAACCTAAACTCAATTCCCTAGAGCAAAACCTACACCTAATCATAATCTCAACTCCCTAACCTAAACCTAAACCTAAACTTAAAAACTCAAACTTAAACCCAATCCCAAACCTGAACCCGATTTCCTAAACATAAACCATAACCCATTCTTAAATAAAAAAACCTAACCTAAACCAAAACCAAAACCAAAAGCTATAACCTAAACCTGAACCCATTCTCAAATTCCAAAACCTATAACCTAAACCCAAACCAAAACCTATAACCTAAACCCAAACCCATTCTCAAATTCCAAAATCTATAACCTAAACCTTATCCTAAACCTATAACCTATAACCTAAACCAAAACTAAAACCTATAACCTAAACCCGAACCCATTCTCAAATACTAAAACCTATAACCTATACATAAACCTTAACTTATAACCTAACCTAAACCTATACTTATAACCTAAAACTATTCCCAAATCCCAAAACCTATAACATAAACCTAACCTTTTCCTAAACTCAATTCCCTAAAGTTAAACCTGCACCTAATCCTAATCTCAACTCCCTAACCTAAACCTAAACCTAAATGTGAAAACCCAAACTCAAATCCAATCCCGAACCTGAACCCGATTTCCTAAACCTAAACCATAACCCATTCTCAAATCCAAAAACTTAGAACCTAAACCAAAACCAAAACCAAAACCTAAAACCTAAACCCGAACCCATTCTCAAATCCTAAAACCTATAACTTAAACCAAAACCAAAACCTATAACCTAAACCCGAACCCATTCTCAAATCCCAAAACCTATAACCTATCCCTACACCTTAACCTATAACCTAACCTAAACCTATACTTATAACCTAAAACTATTCTCAAATCCCAAAACCTATAACCTAAACCAAACCTTTCGCTAAACCTATAACCCAAACTCAATTCCCTAAAGCGAAACCTACACCTAATCCTAATCTCAACTCCCTAACCTAAACCTAATCCTAAACTTAAAAATCTAAACTTAAACTCAATCCCGAACCTGAACCCGGTTTCCTAAACGTAAACCATAACCGATTCTCAAATCAAAAAACCTATAACTTAAACCAAAACCTATAACCTAAACTTGAACCCATTCTCAAATCCCAAAACCTATAACCTAAACTGAAACCAAAACCTATAACCTAAACCTAAATCCATTCTCAAATCCCAAAACCTATAACCTAAACCAAAACTAAAACCTATAACCTAAACCTGTACCCATTCTCAAATCCCAAAATCTATAACCTAAACTTAAACCTAAACCAAAACCAAAACCTATAACCTAAACCCGAACCCATTCTTAAATACTAAAACCTATAACCTATCCCTAAACCTTAACCTATAACCTAACCTAAATCTATACTTATAACCTAAAACTATTCCCAAATCCCAAAACCTATAACATAAACCTAACTTTTTCCTAAACCTATAACCTAAACTCAATTTCCTAAAGTTAAACCTACACCTTATCCTAATTTTAACTCCCTAACCTAAACCTAAACCTAAACTTGAAAACCCAAACTCAAATCCAATCCCGAACCTGAACCCGATTTCCTAAACCTAAAGCATAACCCATTCTCAAATCCAAAAACCTATAACCTAAACCAAAACCTATAACCTAAACCTGAACCCATTCTCAAATTCCAAAACCTATAACCTAAACCAAAACTAAAACTGTAAGACCCGTATCCTAGTCCGTACTGTTCCGTCGACTGCCGCGATCCTTCCCGTCGAATTCCGACAATCCGCGACGTATAATCGACGTTTGCGCACGACCCTAAGTCGTATCCTATAGATTTAAGTCAACTTAATCCAAGACTTATACCATTGCAACCACAACATCACCGCGGTTCAGACGCCGCTTCTTGCATACCGATCCGATACCCTGGCAGGAAGATGTAGACCCGCGTTCAGTTTGAGAAAAAACATCGCGCGTTGTAAATCCCAAGAGAATCTCTACGACATGTCCCATCAATCAATCACAGCATGTCACACACCCATGCTTTCTTTCTCCACAAGTCAAGCAACCACCAAGTCAACTCTCGTGTCAAGTACACCATCACCTCACCCATCACTCACATCCATCACCCATCTCTCACATCTCCTTACAAACCTCTCTCTCCCTCATTTTCCAAGCAACAAATCCCAAGCAAAAGAGGTGCACACGTCCAAGCTCTTCTATGTGAGAGAAAAGTGATTTTTGGTGGCCCATTTTTCCATCCCTTTAACCTTCATCCTAGCCATTCAAACTTCATCTCTCTCCATCAAAGTGAAGCACAAGGAGATCGGCTTTCAAATGGACCAAGAAGATCAAGTGGTGGGTGCTTCTATAGACTGGTTTTTATTTTTAAGATGGGCCAAGTGAGGCTACCGATCAAAGGTATGGATCTCACTTTGGATCCTAAGATGTGGTCAACGGCCCATCTTGACCATCAATATCATTCCATGATGGGACCATTCTCCATGGATCCCATCATGATGTTTACCTTCCTAGCTTGTATATGGGTCATCTAGACCGTCTATTTTCATGGAGAAGGGATCTCCACCGTTAGATTTCAATTTTACGGGCCCACATGTTATGGGACCCACTTGATTTATGTTGTAGATCATGGAAGGGAGGGCCCATAGTGTCAGGGTCCCTCCATCATGCGTATCCCACTCTCTTTCTCTCTCTCCCTCTCTTTTTATTTATTTATTTTTATATGTGCTGATATAGCCATGTGGCCCACTTGGATGGACCCCACCATGAAGCATGTTTTGGACTCAAGTCATTTATAGGTGGGGCCCATTTTATAAGTGTGATATCCACACTAATCATCATGTGGTGGCCCACCTGAGCAGGGCCCACCTTGAATGTTCGTATGAGCTAGGACGTCCAGTGTCCCTGGACGCTGGACATAAAAACAAACAAAAAGCTTATTTTCTTAGCTTTTGGGGAGGGCCATTTGTATAGGCCTCACCTTGATGTATGTATTCAATCCATGTCGTCTATCCTATTTACCCACTCATTTGAGGCGTTGAGCCGAAAAATAGAGCCAATCCAATTTCTGGTCGGCCATACTTTAGCAAACAGTGAGTTTCACCGTTTAAATTCACCTGAATTTTTATACATGCCTAAACATGCCCAATATTGGACTTGATGGATTGGTTATAGACTGTAAAATCCATTGGGTGGGGCGGATTTTGTTGATGTGGGCCCTATGTGCGAAAAACAGCAAAAATACGCGATTTCAAAAAAAATTTAAGCACGCAGCAGCATTCTCGGACGGGCTAGGGACCACGGCTCCAGCTATGGGCCCCACCATGATGTATATTTGTCATCCAACATGTTCATTGGGTGGGCCCCTTCCTAAAGTGGGCCCCATCCAAATTTCAGCCACATCCAAATCTCAGGTGGCCCACATGACAGGAAACAGCGGTGATTGAAATTCTGTCATTAAAACCCATTTGGGGTTTTTTTTCACAAAAGTTTTGAATCCCATGAAATTTTTTTTCCTGTCTCCAGGTCCTGCGTGACCTTAGCAACAGGTTGGATGAAAAACAGATGTTACGGTGGGCCCCACGTGGGACCCACAATGATGCATGTGTTTTATTCATACCGTCCACATGCAGTGAGCGGTTGGACCCACATTGATGTATGTATCTGGTATCCACACCGTCCTTCATTAGACGATGTTGCTGTGAGGCTAACAATGATACATGTGTTTTATGCTTGCTGATAGTACGTGTGTATTCACATCGTCCATCCAAATGGTGTGAACCCACACCATCCATTCAATTGGGACAGATCTAAATCTCTAGTGGGCCAGGCCGTCCATAGGACTCACCTTTACATTTATGTATGGTTTCATCCAACCGTCCTTCCACCTAGTGGGCCACACATGTGGACTCCACCATGTGGTATGTGATTTATCTATGTCGTCCATCCCTATGGGACCCTACCATGATGCATGTGTTACATCCAAACCATCCACCATTAAAACCCCTTTCAGGTCAATGTGACCTTATGATCAGATTGGGTGAGAAATAAATGTTATCGTGGGCCTTGGGAATTTTAATGGTGGAAATCACCATCACCACTTATCTTTGGGTAGGGCCCATTAGTATGCATAGGGCCTAATTAGTGTGCCCCATTTAATATATATAAGGCCATGGGATTAGGCTCATTTGATGTATATAAGGCCCATGTGATTAGGCCCATCTTGATGTAATTGTGGCCCATATTACGAGGCCCATTATGACGTATTCAAAGGCTAGGGGCTATGGTCCATTGTAATGTACATAAGGCCCATTGATGTGGCCACTGGATTTATATAAGGCCCATAAGATGCACACCATTTGATGTATCTAAGGCCCATGGATCGAAGCCCAATGGAATGTCCTTAGGGATTGCAATGTGTGATGCCTCCTTAGGTTGTGTAATGATGTTTTATGGTGGGTCATGCCTTGGGATCAATGTTCGTTTGACGTCCACATTGTGAGGTAATATTGGTTAAACATCCGCATTACAACTCTCCCTAGGGCCCACTGATAGGCCCATACTAGTTATGTGTCGACCGTCTAAGTCCATCTGCATTGTAAGGATAATTCATTACTTTATAACATGCCTAGTATAACTCCATGAGTCATGACCATACACATCATATGTATGCTTGATATGAGTGGTGACTGATCATAGCATATGCCATTGGACAAACCATTTACAGGATTCCTTATGAGATGGAGTGCCCCATAGTATCGCGCTGTATGCACAGGATTACTGCATGACTATACGGTGTGACTCATGCATCTCGCATATGTGTGACTTAATCACTGCATGCCCTAGCGACATCAGGGCCGTGACTCCATAGGTACATCGTGGATGGCCATATCGGATATTGAAAATACTTGGTTCTAGCACTGTGGGCACTTAGGATGTCCTTGGGTGAAAGTCCCAGAACCTTTTTAGTACTAGGAGATACTCCAACATCTAGACCTAGTGGATACACGAGCGCCCGAGTGCCGAATACCAGTAGGCCGCATCTCCCAATGTGTCGTGGTTGGTTGGAAGGGGGTGTGGCCTTATCCGCCCGAGTGAGGGGCTATAAGCTAGGCTGAGTTTAACCAGCTCGTAAATGAGTCCGCTATCGACAAGCCGGGTAGGTATTTATAAACTACTAGTCAGGTGGATAGTGAGGTCTATTTCTCTTGCTTAGCTGTGTAGTTAGGGAAGAGGCAGCCAGTGTGAGTGTATTAGACCCCGATGATATCCAGAGAGGAACTGTACTGATATGTGTACTTGATGAGTACCGACTTTCTTAGATTGCATCTCACATATGACATTCGGCTACGTAGACCTCACATTGCATCGGTATGGCCGATAGCATTCATGTCTCGCATCGCATGGCATTGGTATGGCCGATAGCATTCATGCCTTGCATCACATAGTCTTGGTACGGCTGGTTGTATTCATGGACTTACCGCATATTTTTGCATTGCTCTGATATTATATACTTAGCACTTGCCTTGCGCACACACTTACATCACCCTCTAAGCTTTTGTAAGCTTATGCACGACCGTTGTGTGTAGGTAGCATTGGACCGTGGTAGCGCTAAGACAGGAGCGCACATCAGATTATTTTGGAGTTTTTGATCACCCTGTATTTTCCTTCCTGCTTTGTACCTAAAGTTTTTGATACAATATGTAGTGATTTTTTTTGTGACTTGGTTATGCTTATAGTTATGCTCCATTACAAAAAAAAAAAAAATCATACTGAAAATCCTCCTTATAAGATCCCAGGATCGAAAATCTGGCATGTGCAAGTCACAATCCTAGAATGGGGCACTACGGAGGCTGTGACACCGGATTCGACGATCGAGAATTTTGTGAGCCCGTTTTTCGAGTTTGGGACGTGAAAAAAACCTATAACCTAAACCTGAACCCATTCTCAAATCCCAAAACCTATAACCTATCTCTAAACCTTAACCTATAACCTAACCTAAACCTATACTTATAACCTAAAACTATTCCCAAATCCCAAAACCTATAACCTTAACCTAACCTTTCCCTAAACCTATAACCTAAACTCAATTCCCTAAAATGAAACCTACACCTAATCCTAATCTCAACTCGTTAACCTAAACCTAAACCTAAACTTAAACCCGATCCCGAACCTGAACTCAATTTCCTAATCCTAAACCATAACCCATTCTCAAATCAAAAAACCTATAACCTAAACCCGAACCCATTCTCAAATCCCAAAACCTATAACCTGAACCAAAACCAAAACTTATAACCTAAACCCAAACCCATTCTCAAATCTCAAAACTTATAGCCTAAACCTAAACTTAAACCTTAACCTATAACCTAAACCAAAACCAAAACCTATAACCTAAACCCGAACCCATTCTCAAATCCCAAAACCTATAACCTAAACAAAAACCAACACCTATGAACTAAACCCGAACCCATTCTTAAATCCCAAAATCTATAACCTATCCCTAAACCTTAACCTATAGCCTAACCTAAACCTATACTTATAACCTAAAACTATTCCCTAATCCCAAAACCTATAACCTAAACCTAACCTTTCCCCAAACCTATAACCTAAACTCAATTCCCTAAATCTAAACCTACACTTAATCCTAATCTCAACTCCCTAACCTAAACCTAAACCTAAACTTGAAAATCTAAACTCAAACCCAATCCCGAACCTGAACCCGATTTCCTAAACTTAAACCATAACCCATTCTTAAATCCAAAAACCTATAACCTAAACTAAAACCAAAACCAAAACCTATAACCTAAACCCGAACCCATTCTCAAATCCCAAAACCTATAACCTAAACCAAAACTAAAACCTATGACCTAAACTCGACCCCATTGTCAAATCCCAAAACCTATAACCTATCCCTAAACCTTAACCTATGACCTAACCTAAACCTATACTTATTACCTAAAACTATTCTCAAATCCCAAAACCTATAACCTAAACGTAACCTTTCCCTAAACCTATAACCTAAACTCAATTCCCTAAAGCTAAACCTAACCCTAATCCTAATCTCAACTCCCTAACCTAAACCTAAACTTGAAAACCCAAACTCAAACCCAATCCCGAACCTGAACCTGATTTCCTAAACCTAAACCATAAACCATTCTCAAATCCAAAAACCTATAACCTAAACCAAAACCAAAACCTATAACCTAAACCTGAACCCATTCTCAAATCTCAAAACCTATAACCTAAACTAAAATAAAAACCAAAACCTATAACCTAAACCCGAACCCATTCTTAAATCCCAAAACCTATAACCTATCCCTCAACCTTAACCTATAATCTAACCTAAACCTATACTTATAACCTAAAACTATTCCCAAATTCCAAAACCTATAACCTAAACCTAACCTTTCCCTAAACCTATAACCTAAACTCAATTTCCTAAAGTTAAACCTACACCTAATCCTAATCTTAACTCCCTAGCCTAAACCTAAACCTAAACTTGAAAACCCAAACTTAAATCCAATCCCGAACCTGAACCCGATTTCCTAAACCTAAGCCATAACCCATTCTTAAATTCAAAAACCTATAACCTAAACCTATAACCTAAACCTGAACCCATTCTCAAATCCTAAAACCTATAACCTAAACCTAAACCAAAACCTAAACCCGAACCCATTCTTAAATCCCAAAACCTATAACCTATCCCTAAACCTTAACCTATAACCTAACCTAAACCTATACTTATAACCTAAAACTATTTCCAAATCCCAAAACCTATAACCTAAACTTAACTTTTCCCTAAACCTATAACCTAGACTCAATTCCCTAAAGCTAAACCTACACCTAATCCTAATCTCAACTCCCTAACCTAAACCTAAACCTAAACATGAAAACCTAAACTCAAACCCAATCCCGAACCTGAACCTGATTTCCTAAACCTAAACCATAACCCATTCTCAAATCCAAAAACCTATAACCTAAACCAAAACCAAAACCTATAACCTAAACCCAAACCCATTCTCAAATCCCCAAAACCTATAACTTAAACCAAAACCAAAACCTATAACCTAAACCCAAACTCATTCTCGAATCCCTAAACCTATAATCTATCCCTAAACCTTAACCTATAACCTAACCTAAACCTATACTTATAACCTAAAACTATTCCCAAATCCCAAAACCTATAACCTAAACCTAACCTTTCCCTAAACCTATAACCTAAACTCAATTCCCTAAAGTGAAACTTACACCTAATCCTAATCTCAACTCCCTAAACCTAAACTTAAAAACCCAAAATTTAACCCAATCCTGAACCTGAACTCGATTTCCTAAACCTAAACTATAACACATTCTCAATTCCCTAAAGCTATAACCTATAACCTAAACCTAAACCTATAACCTTTTCCTTAACCTTTAACCTAAACTTAAACTTAAAACCTAAATGTATTCTCAAATCCTTAAACCCAAACCTACACCTAATCCTAATCTCAACTCCTTAACCTAAACCTAAACTTGAAAACCCAAACCTAAACCCGAACCCGAACCTGATTTCCTAAACCTAAACCTTAACCTATAATCAAGTTCTCAAAAGCTATAACCTATAACCTAAACCTAAACTTATAACCTTAACCTAAACCAAAACTTATAACCTATAACCTAAACTTAATTATAACCTATAGCCTAACCTTAACCTAAACCTTAATATAAACCTATAACCTAAACTAAAACCAAAACCTCTAATCATATGGTGAGACCATTTCTTTTGTGTCAATTTCATTCCTCTTTGAGTTTTTTTTTTTAATTCATTAAGAAAATAAAAGTTGTTATACATGATACACTTCTTTCACTTTGTCTTTCTTTTCCCCATTGGGCATTATAATTTATGTATGACATGACTGTTTATAGGATGACAGAATATACGAAGCTGTTGAAATTTCAAGGTGAAGTCGAGCACATTTCTCTAATGAAGCCAAAGATTTGTATTTTCAGCATTATTGTAATTGATTGAATGAATTGGATTGTAATTGATTGTAATTGTAATTGATTGAATGAAGGATTGTAATTTGATTATAATTGAATGAATGAATGAGTGATTGTAATTGAATGAATGAATGATTGTACAGGTGGTAATTGAATGAACAAATGATTATATATAATTTTGTAATGTACAAAATAGCTACGGATATTGACCATAGCCATTAATCTGACAGGTGTAGCCTTTTCAATTTAGGCATATTTCTACAGACTTTTATCTACAAATAATATCCGTAGCCATTAATGTGACAGGTGTAGCCTTTTCAATTTAGGCATATTGCAATGGACTTTTAGCTACAAATAATATCTGTAGTTGTTTGAAGTTTTCGCTATAGATATAATTGCTACGGATTATATCTGTAGCTATTGCACCCTATAGCTATGGATTAAATCCATAGCCATAGGTTCAAGATATATGGCACCTACAGCAACGGTCAAGCTATGGATAAAAACCGTAGCCATAGGTCTATGGCTACGGTTTTTGTCCGTAGCCTTTGCTCAATTTTTTGGTAGTGCAGCATTAAGACTGGAAGAGGAGTAGGTTTTGGTAATCACAGGCAAAATACTTTAGGTAGGTATTGTTCAAGTATGTGATGAACCTGGCAAAACCGTATAGCATTCCCTACGTGTCTCTCCTCAAGTTTTCGTTAGGACATGTCACAAAACAGATGAGGAAAAGTAAGATATATCTCATGAGCCTTATTCGAATGCAGTTAGCAATGCATGCCATGGTCTGTATCAGACCGGTTATTTCACAAGCTATCAATATTGTGAGCAAATACCCTGGTAAGTAATATTAGGTAGCGGTGATGTTAAGAAGAGTACGTCTTTCCTTTTAAGAAGACACGAGGTGCTTGGGCACATGGATTCTGATCCGACAGACATGCTCACCTAGAACGTTCCTGCAGAGAAGTTCAAGTTCTATGCAACTTCTCTGGGCTTGGCGACGGTAGAAAAGAAGGACAGAGTGTGCACGAGAAGCTATAATGTGATGCAGAGATAAGAGAAGAGATCAAGAAGCTACACAATTGAAGATTAAAGACATGGTGGAGGTTGTTAACGGATGTCTTAAACCTTTAGAGTTTTGGGCTGCTCGACCGGTCGAGGGCCTGGCTCGACTAGTCGAGGGTCCACTCGATCGGTCAAAGCACGCTCGACTCGAAGTCCAACACCAATGTTTTTTGGAGTTCCGTGGTGCTCAACCAGTCTAAGGTCAAGCTCGACCAGTCGAAGGGATCCTTCGACCAGTCGAGGCCCTTACTCGACTAGTTGAGGGTTACATAGCCCACGTGCGGATTGCGTAAATTTAAGGTGGTTTCCAGACTTTTTCAAAGGGGGTGCGTAAACGAAGTTTCCTAAACTATAAATAGGGGTCCCTAGGACTATTCTAAGGTATTCAAAGGCTTTCTAAAGGGGTTCCAATGGTTCCTATAAGGGCTTTAGGGTTTCTAAGGGGTGTAGCTAGAGTGAAATTTGAGGTTGTTTGAATCGGGTAAGTTCTTTCTCTTTGTAATTTCTATTTTCATAGTGAAATTTTGTCGCTTTGTGCCATGATTTTTTTTTGAAAGGATTTTTCATGTTAAATCTTTGTATTCTCTTGTGTTTGCTTGGTGCTCTTGGATTGTTATCCTAGATCTAGATCTGTGTGATTCCTCAACACAAATCCCCAACAAGATGAAAGTGAGGAAAAGCTGATAAGTAGGTTGTTTACCAAATATACTTATCTTCTTTAATAAGCACAAACTAAGATAAGTTACTTGTGGCATAAGTAACTTATCTTAAGAAACTTAAGATCCAAACATGCCCTAATTTACCAACTATTCTAAGTTTCTTTTCCTTGGTTATTTTAATCCTTATCTCGATTTTAAATGCCCATTGTTATCTTATATATCACTTATTTAATTTATTAACTCAAGTTGAAGTAAATAAAGACTCGGTCGAATATTGAGTCTAACCCATCAAGTTGATATTGTGATTTTTTAAACTATGTTTTGGTATCATGGTTTCTTGACTTCGTGACTCAGACTCAGAATGACTCGTTCACCCAATAGTCAAGTTATGATTTGCCACATTCAGTACACATTTTAGGAGGTGACTCATGGTATTGAACTTGATCAGACTTGATTAAGTTTGAGTCAATTTGGACAATTCGACTTTTACTCATACAAGCTAGAAAACCATGTTTGGATTGGTAACGTGACCTAATTAATGACCTAAAGCACCACCAAGCCATGGGCTTCCTCGGACCCATGTCTACAATGTCAAGACGACACTTACTTAGACTAGGAATTTGTAATTTTTGTCTGGGTTAGTTGAAAATCCTAAACCAACAAGCACCACCATTGACTGTTTGGCTAAAAATTTGGTCATTATTATGTGTGTATAATACTAGATATGCTAGAACATATTATGGCTTAATAAAAACTGAATGCATATGACCCCAAGCGCTAAGATAGATAGAGAAATTATAGGCATTTTTCAATAACCAAGTACTAAAGTAGTTCAATTGTCTATTCAGACACCTATAAATGAAATTAGGTTATTTGCAAATGGTAAGGATTTTCCCTAATGAATTCTTTTTTAGTTTTAGCTAAAACAAATTATTTTCTTACCATGATTACAGAGATAATCCAATTTGTGAAATGTTAGAGTAGAAGGAACTTAATTGTATTAATTGAAATAAAATTAAAAAATTATAAAGATATTTCTTGACAATTCAGCGTCTATAGCTTAAATGGCGATGCCTTAGAACTAAATCTTCCTTAGTCCAACAACTTCAATATAAGTGATGGGAATTACCCAACTGAAAGAAAAAAAAAAAAAGAACAAAAAAGATCATCTTGGCAATCAAAGCTTATTGCAGATGAAAGGGAATCCTAATCTAGGTCATTCCATTGTAGCAGCATAGACGGACAAGATTACACTACTCCTATGCTAAAGCCGATTCAACGTAGTAGCGTAGACAAGTTGGATTATTGTAAACACCCCACCCTAAAAGAGATCAGAACTACTCTCAACCTCAATATCAACTTCGACCAAAAGTACCCTATGGCCCAATGCTTGTAAAACGAACTTGTACGAAATGGACAGATAGTAACCTGCAACGAGTTTTGGAGATCTCTAACGACCAGATCAGCTAATTGGGAGACCCATTGGCATATATCCTTATTCAATTGTATAGGTCTCTAGGACAACCAAACGTGTAATATTTAGATAAAGCCACTCTCGGGCTGACCCTAAAGCCCTAAAAGTTTGAAGGCAAAGTCTGGGGAGGCCATCAATGCGACGTAGAGACGATCACAGAATGGATCAACAAAATTGTAGTCCATTTTGGCCCGCTAGCTCAGCCATTTGCCAAGGTACCTGCTACGCCTCGAAATTTGACACCCAAGTATGGAGGCTCTGATCCTGAGTTCCCGGTTATGATCCTAGCAAAAATACACAGTAGTAAGTTCCCACATTCCTGCATAATCTGGTTAACATTCACCCATGATCAATTATCAGAGTAACTTTAAATCAGCGGCATAAAAAGTTAAGCAGATATAACTAAACCCAGAAATATATTACTAATATTCAAAATATATAATTTCGAAAGTGGTGTTTGCCCAAATGGAGACTACACAAGCCATAATACATATGTTCAAAATGAAAAAGAAAATGTTAAGTATTCTGTTTTTGCCTAACGCTCCAAACCATCACAGTGATGGTGCAAGCCGGTCTCAGTTTGCCCGTCTAAGATATCAATGGTACCTACATCATTAATATCGTATGGTTGATGTTTTAAAACACTATCACTAGTGAGAGTGAGTAGCTAACTCAGTGATACCATTATCTAAGTTACACATATTATCAACACAATTAAGCACATATAATGATAGCATAATAAAGTAAATAATTGACTATCTAATCTTTTTAGGTGCATGAATGTTATGATATGATGTTACATGATCCTCACAATCCAACACTCCCTCAATAAGTGACTTTAATGCATATTTCACAGAATGTCAACACTCCCTCGTCATGTAACTCCAATACATTTCACAAACTACCAATCTTAACAAGTGTCGTGATATGCATAATTAGCTAAATAATTATTAATCTCAATTTAAGCAGCAATTTAGTAAAGTTAGGATACCACCATTGTATCATAAGTCTCTACCTGAATCACGAGGCTCAATGCGGCCATAACGACTCCTCACCTAGGTCCTGTCATCCATTTTAGGGTTTATCACTCAAGGACGACCACAAATAATGTAAGGGTTGTCGCCCAAACACAAATGTGATGGAGTCAAGACATCAATTATATTAACAATACGGTAGGCTCATGGCCTTCACTAATGCACAATGGTCACTAGAGAAGGCTCGTCAATTAATTTTATAACAATACGGTGGGCTCATCACCCCATTTTTTTATACATATAGTAGGCACGTCACCCCAACATAGACTGACAATTCGGACATAATGTTTCATACCACCATGCTCGATTCATGAATTGTAACGTACTAACGGTCATGAATGGACTTAATTTAATGATAATAGTGGTATCAGAGATTCATTTGAATGTTATACAACTACTAAATATATGAATGATCGAGCCATGCATTGGACTCATCCGATCAATAATGGGGGACCTCGAAAAAAACTGTCATAAGTCGTGAAGCATCCCATGTAGCTTCAACTACTGTTGGTCATCTATGTTCAACCTCGGCCTACCATATAAGTCCTCTTACTTAACATTTTACAGGGCTCGATCCACACAACTACAAATCAGATTATTAAATACATAAACATAATCACGAGAAAAATTAATACCACAATAGGGTGCATCAACCGAACATATGTACGAATCAATACAATTTAATGTATACCAATACAATCCAAAGTAAATCAATATCACTTATCAATTTGTATGCAAGAGTTCTAATAGTAAAAAATTTATCTTGTTCCAACATTTCATCAAATATGTTACTTACTAACTTTAAATAATATTAGGGATGCAATAATAAAGTAATATAAACACAAATAACATATGAAATTCTAACAATAACAAAAAAATAATTATCTAATACTATCAAGAATTGATAATAAAAAAAAAAACCTAGAAGAATAATCCAAGCCTCAGAGGGTTTCACCGAATCTACTCACACTCCTAGGGTTAGGGTTTTAGGGAAGATCACCAAAACATAATCAGCACATAAGCTATTATAAGATTCTTAAATCTCAACTTAAGAAGACTTAGAGTGGGAAGTATGATCCATTTCTTGCCTTCGATTGTCGACGAAAGAGATCCAGCAAAGGATCCAAGAGCGACTAGACTACAATAGAAGGAATGAAAGGGTGAAGATGCATAACCCTTACATTTCCAATCTCTCTCTCTCTCTCTCTCTCTCTCTCTCTCTCTCTCTCTTCTTCTTCTTCTTCTTCTCCCACTCTTTCTCTCTTTCTTTTTCAATATTAGGGCACAAATTCATATGGGGAGATGGGGTGTGAAATATTGTAACATCCCGAATGTTACCGTTTTCGATTAAGTTTATCCCATTATTCAATATATGTATCTCCCCTTAATTAATGATAATTTTAACTTATTTGATGAATAACTCTTTATCTGTAATGATTTAAATATAATTTTTTTTGTAAGAATTATTTAGAAACATTCATATAACCATATAGAATTACTATATTTCCTAAAACTCTCATATCAATAATAATTATGAAAATGTCATTAACCTAGACCTTTGAATTGTAGATCACATGGTTCTCATGACCTGTTTGACTTCAAATTTTATTCCATGCATATCTATCATAAATTAATTATACATGTCAAATTTTAGCCCTTAAATAATTATAGAAGTGACCCAATTGATAAATCATCCCCTTGTCCCATAATTTTGGTGTCCCTTAAATGACAAAAGTTTATAGGTAATCATAGTAGGATATTTTTTTTCATATGAACTACTTGAATTTCCTATCATATAAACTGAGTATAATAAGTGTCTTACATTGATAGGCTTTTCATTTGGTACGAAGTTAGCTGTTTTAGGCTTATCAACTCTTTCTTAATCTGGACCTTTTGAATTATCCATTTTCCACCATCCATCGTAACTCAAATTTGGAACAAGACTTCTCCTTATATAACTATAATATATATAAAATTTATACATTGATCTATGATCCTACATCGTTGAATGATGACTGCCTTCAAGCCAATTTCTTCATTTTGGCGCAACACATGAAATTTTAAATTTAGGTTTTTCCCACCATCGATTAATCACCAAAATTTTCTAATCATTTACCTATCTTACTATGTATTTTTTCTAAAATTAGGCCCTGATCATTAAGCGTGGACCATTAATTGAAATAAAGTCCGTTTTGGCACCTAATACAAGAATTTTCAAGATTGGCCAATCTAAGTTTTAGATCATTAAGAGAATTATATATTCCGCCTCTATTTGACAAACTAAATACCATGGATGAATTAGATTTAAAGAAATATTTCTAAAAAAGATGAATTTGAGAAACACAATTCAAGTGATATGCGACACACCCCCTCTCATGCCTACTTCATTACAAAAGGGGGCGTGCACCCTTTCTGCACTCAAAAACCAATTCATGCCCACATTCTCATGTCTAAGGAAGAGAGAAAGAGGGAGAGAGATAAAGATAAAGAAACATTCAAGCCTAAATGCTCATCCCTTCTCTTCCTTCTCCACATGTGTGATGTCTCTCTCTTGCTCGATTGACGTCGTGGTTCGTGTAGAAGCACTCCTACATCGATATCTACTTAGGATTTATTTTTATGGTTAAGGTGATAGATTCCTTTAAGTTTACACTAATTTAAGTTAAATTTATACATAGTTCTCTTATTTTCGTGTTAAAATTATGTATAGTTTGATTTTTACTATGATTTTTATGCTAATAAGTTGTTGAATTATTATGAATTATTAATTCATATTGAAATGATGTTTAAGATACTATTTTAATCATGTTGGACATATTTTGTGAGTTGGATCATATATTTTGTGAGTTGGATCATAAAACTATGACTTAAATCATGAAATTACGGGTGTTTAGGTCCCAAACGGTGCGTAGTTTGCGCATCCAATGAACCAGATAGTTAGGTCAGAAAACATTATTATTTTATTGATATTAATCTTACATAAAATTTATATTTTAAACCTTAGGAAAGAAGGACTCACTTTTGAAGTAATTTAGACTTATCGGATGACTTATCTGACCCAAAATCATAATGTTGTGCATATGGATTCACTTTAAAGTATATGGATTATTTTATACCCTATTAAAGTTTATTTTATTATAATTGTAGATTAATTAATCCATGAAAACACCGCTGGGTTTTCATGAATTCATGAGGAGTGGTGGATATAACCCTTACCCTTCGTCAATTTTGAGAGCGACGCACGTTTTCACTTTGTATGAGTTGATTTTTGCTCATCTCTCCTTATTTTTATTGATTTAGCCTAATGTTAATCCTCTCTTTTATTGAGTTAGCTTATTACTACTTTTCTCCTTTATTAGGTTAGCCTTGTGCTACCTCCCTTATTTTATGGCTTGGGTATGTGTCTTGAAATTCTAAAAATCTCATTATTTGACTTATTTTCCTATTGATACAAGTGATGTATTGAAGGTCTTATAACTAGTTACTTATATGTACTTATCATCAACGTAATGCACTTTGGGTAATGACCCTCTTGGTTGATATGTAAATCCTTGGATTTAGTTAGTGGTGTACACATCGATATAATTAATCCGCGAGCACATGTTACATCACTTTCATAGGATTGGATCGTGTAACATAATTCTTTCAATCCATGAGTTGTGTCAACTTGAGGAATTCACATAAATTCATGGTAGTGTCAGACACATTGACAAATTTTCATAGTTATGGGATGCGGAGCAAGCTGACTTTATATAAATTATATTCCATAATGTGGTAGTCACTATATATGATGAGCCGCACATACTATGTTAGGCATGCATTCATGTAGATTGGTTGCACATATCGATACCACTCGTAATGGTGGAATATAAGGTGTATCAAAACCTTTACATTGTTATTATGACGAATCACTTGAATTATTGTTAATCTTAAAGGACAACCATCATTATAAGTAGGGTGTTGACCCTCCCCAACCATACAAATGATGCAGGTAATGTACAGGTTGAAGATACGGGTGATAACCTCCCGACGGAGGATAATTCTGAGTAATGAGGAATAATGATGCTAATGTTTAAATGGAATAAGATTTAAGGTGTGGTTGATTTTATTCTCATGAATGGTTACCTTTGTGAATATAAATGCATATGATGAATGTAACGTATGAGAGATTATACCTTAAGTACGATGTTTAACACCACCAAACTCGGATCCTGTGCAAGATACATGAGAATCGATTTTCAGGGCGTTATAAATAATGGACTATTTATAATACCAGAAAGGTTACAAATGTCCCTAGGTGCTAGGTATTTATTATTATAACCTTATAGGAGGTTGCTTATAACTTTTGGGGTCCATTAAGGGATGTACGTGTTGATTTACGCCATAGGGTAACTATCCCTACTAATGATCTATGCATGGAAACGATTAGTCCACTGTTTGGATGTGTTGATCAATGAGTATGATTTGAAGTTAGTTTGACGGTTACCGATCTTCAATTGTGGCCATGGCTATAGGAATTGGTATAAGGTATTAACTTAGATTGGTGCCTTAAATTTAATCGTAATCTAACGCTCCGAAGGCCACAACTTGGGCAAAGAGAGAAGAAAAACTTTTAACTTAAGTTCATGTTATTTCTTAAATCCTTCATGCATTCCATAACTCAGCTCGTGAGCACAAGTCGAACAATTCTAGACACGATCTCGGCTCAATGTCCACAATAGATGTCAAGCTCACTAAGAATAACGTATTTCTATAATTTTGTATTTAGCAACCAACTAACAAGCAATTTAGAGCTTGTTTGATTAATTTAGAAATTTCTATAATAAAATAATTAATGAAATTTATCGTGTGCAATTGGCCAGGCTTGGATTACCCAAGTTTGTGAAACAAGTCATTTGCAATAAGAGAAAATGATAATTCAGTTCTAATCACCCAAAATTGTAGATTTGAAGGTCATAAGATACTTTGGTCAATTCGATTTATGTGCATGGGATTATCCAGATTTAATTTTTTAGTTATCATAACTTTAGGTATACCTTTATTAAGTTGCAGTTATCTTGATTAATCAGTGGTGGGTCAACCGATCTGGGCCTTAGATGAATAGATCACAAGGCTAGACTCGAGGATTAAGTGATTGGGCAGATTTGATAGCTTCCTAAGAGTGTGTAATCAAATTTTTGCAATTTGATTTATCTTTAAAGGCTTTGTTTGAAGTTTTGTTAAGGTTTGATACTTAAAGATAGGTTTTCATGCATAAGTTTTCAAGATTTTTAAGTTTAGACGCGCATATTTATCCATTTTTATTTAATGTGTCAATAGTAATGCTCGAGAATTTTTAGATTCTGGGTTGGCGAAAGTCCTTGACGTTATAGTACTAGTGAACCGTAGACCAATCAAATCACATTTTCCTGACTCTAATGGCACAAAAACACAGCTGAGGGATCCCCGAGGCATCTTGAAAACAAATCCCTTGGCCATTATCAGAGCAAGCAAGTGGCAGGACGGGCGAAGAGCATAATTCCATATCTATGAACACCAATGAAGCACCAAACCGATGTTGGGGCCATTTGTGGGAATTAGAAAAGTAACTTTACTCAAAGAGGCCCGACATGGGGCCATTTTTAGGTAATAGTGGCCAAGTAAGGCCCGTTTCTAGGTGTGGTCACAATTGTGATGCCTCCTAGGTCCTAATTCCTTTTTGTAGCAGCCTGATATGCTACAGAGAAAGTTTAGATGACTAAAAATGGTTGTCGAAGGGAAGTTATCAAGATTTTTCCAAACTTATTTAAGGGGCTCACTACAAATGGGCCATAAGAGAGATAAAAACAATGTAGAGAGAGCAGAAGAGAGGGTAAAGGTTGTGGGAAGGTCTGATTATCGTGGAGGATATACTCAAAAAGCCAACTCTCAAGCTTAAGTTGTAGCTGAAGCGTATTGTTGCCCACTCAAAACCATATTCATCAGAACCAACTTGATCCCTTGTCGTCTTCAAAGAATCCTTCCACCAGGCCACTATGTCCTAATGAGGTATGGACTATGTGAAGCCAAAGAAGATATCGAAGTCAACAAATATGGTCAAATTTTGGGATATCCAACCATCCATTTTGACAAAAAAAAGGTGTCTAGTTTTCCATTTTTCTTCTCACACCTCAAATCAAACCATACTCCACTACACACATCCTGTAAACATCAACAATATCTACACATGCATGCATCTTCTACTACCTTTTTTTACTTTTCCTAGTTCCTCTTACACATGGTCCTTGAACCTGGAGTAGTATGGCTTAACACATAATACCATCTACTTTCCTACTACTTTTACTTTTCCTATTTCACCTACTTGAGCCCCTAGAGCCCAAAGTAGTATGGCTTAGTTCGGTAACATTGGAAGTCTCATTGAATCCCTCAAAAAACGTACAGTCTTATAAAGTAGAGACAATGCACCACATGAGGAAAAAAGGGTACCTAAGCAAGGAGGAAAAGGTACCTAACCCCTTCTTTTTCCGTAAGCAGGGTACTTATCCAAAATTTATGGTGCAGACTAGCACATGAGTCACTCGAGTTGTGGAATCTTGTGATTTCTCATCTTCTAGGCAATTCTATTAATTCAAGTCAAGCGTAGATTCTAAAGCATAGATAGATTGGGTCCTTACTCTTGCCCAGGTGGTAGACTCACAGGAGTTTCAACTCCCGGTCAAGGGTTCGAGTACCCATAGGTGGTGAAATTCCACCAGCGTGAGTGTGTGGGGTGTGTGTGCGTGTGTTTAAAAAAAAAAAGTCAAGCGTAGATTCTAAAGCCGCATTCTGGTTAGTGGCAACTCTAAATCATACATACTCTTACCTTTAAGTGTTCCCACATTTAAACTAAACTAGTAAAACCAGAGCAAAATGGAGGGAGAAGGCTGAGGAAGTGAGGTCATTTTCATGCTCGCGCAGGAGAGCGTTCATAATTACACTATTCCTAATTTATGATGAAAAGATAATATAGGTAGTGTTGTGCTATAAAGTTAATTTATGTTAGGTTGGTGAGGGTTTGTAACTCTTTGATCTATCTCTTATTTATGGAGTTTTAATGTGGTAGTTAGAGAGGGATTCTCGTAACCACTCTTCACATTTGCTAATGTGGAAATAACCATCTAGGCTCAAAGACAAATGTGACTTATCTAGCAACGTCATGTGTGATAGTCATTTGTCGTGGGCTGGCCATTGGTTGTGCATACATCCTGCTCATGTTACATGGACGGGAGTTCTTCTCGTAACACCACGTATTGATGATAGTTATATTTTTCTCTACATGAACATGTGTATTGCCCCGTCAAACTTAATCAACTTAACATTGTTGTTACTTCACTCCTTAAATGGTTTAGGCCGTAAGGACTTTTCTGTGTGATGCTATGGTGCATCAGTCGAATCCATCACTTTCCATGACCATGTTTCAATTGACACATTTTCAGTCATGAGACTATTATGGTGAGTAGTTGGCTTTGCTACATGAGCGAGATATGCGACATGTGTCCATGACATTAGCTAGTTGACTTCCTTTTTTAGGCTACTCATGACATTTTTAATTCTGATTAAATTCAACCATTATGGCAACCAAAGAGATGTTCCACTTATTTCTTATTGAGATCTTGCTACCATATGGCATCATCCTCATTGCTACATCAAACACAGTCAGATTAGATGCAAACCCTAAGGGCCTGTTTGGCCAGGCAGATCCCACGATATTAGGAGGGATGGGATCGACAATATCCTTGGATAGGCATGACGAGCCAAACAGATCCGGTGAACTTGTCCCGGGATATAAGTCATCCCATGGATCTTAAGACAATCCACTGACATCACCATCATTACCTTAAAATTGATCCTATCCCTTGGTTGAATGGATCGGAAGGTAAAATCCCGGGATATGCGGGGTGTGCCAAACAGACCCAGTGAACTTGTCCCGGTATATAAGCAATCCCATGGATCTTAAGACAATCCACTGACACCACCATCATTACTCTAAAATTGATCCCATCTCTCCTAATACCATGGGATCTGCCCGGCTAAACAGGCCCTATGAAGGTGATCTACCTACTTTATTCTTGTACATATTTACACATGGGGCCCAAGTGAGCCCACCCTTAATCATGGTGGGCCATCAACCAATATCACCCACCCTAGATGGGTGATCACAACTACTTGAATAAGGAAATGGAGATCACAACCAATTTTCTCCTGTCCATTTAACATGCCCTTAACATTTTGTCAGGGATTGATCATGGTGACTCCCCGGACATGCGCGATCCACCGTGGATACCTCCATCCAATGGCTTTTGTGGATCATAGGTGGGCTTACCTGGGGGTAAAGAAGGATTTGCATTGGATCATCCCTCTTTTAAAAAAAAAAAAAATTTAAAAGATCAAAGACCCCTTGAATTGAGGAATGCACCCTAAAGAGAAGACAAATACGTCATTTTCCTTTTATTTTTTGTCCCTTTACTCCATTTTATTTACAAACAGTCCAGGTTTCCGACTATTGCAAAGCCTTTTCCTTTGTCACGTGAAACCCACCAATCCACAAAGCCTCTGACACTCATAAAAAAATTCAAGAGCCACAGTAAAAATAAGTCTCTATGGCCAATGCAAATTAATTGAAAGAAGACAACATAAGTTCAATGAAGGCAGCTCCTGACAAGTGTTTGATCTTGCGGCCATTTCACTAAATAGTCATGATCCTTGATCCAAGATTGCGGCCCGCTCCCCATTTCCAATGTAAAAATAATAATAATAATAATAATGTAAAAAAACGAACAGAAACTCAAAATGGTCTCCTGAAATCTATGGACCATGACAAACAAGATGATGTATCATCACTCTCCGACATTTTTCCTACACCGTAATAAAATAAACCCAAATGCTGAATTTCTAAATCATAAGGAGACAAACGCGTTTGGTGAATTTCAGAAATTGCAAGTTGTTTGTGCACATGCTTTAATGGGTCTCTTTCTCTACTTTCATTGGTTATATGAGGAAAAAACATTTTTCTTCATCAGATTTCATTATCACACAGATTCCTCATAATCAGTGAGAAGTTCAAATTTCTCAATTGGGTTTCTATTGGTTTTCTTGCATGTCACTCTTTTTCTTCTTCTTTTTTCTTTTTAACGTTTTGCATTGCTTAGAAACTTGTATTCTATCTTTTTCAATACATCGGGAGAGTAAGAGAGAGAGAGTGGAGACAGTGGCCACACTCGCTTTCTCCACTACCATTGGATGGCTCTCTCTCTCTCTCTCTCTCTCTCTCTCTCTCTCTCTCTCTCTCTCCTCTCTTTTAAGTGGGATGGCATTGACAAAAACACCAAGTAATTATATATATATATATATATATATATATATATATATATATATATATATATAATGTAGCCACATGTCATGCGTGTGGTCAGTCAAATACTAATTTATTTGGCACCACCTCACCTAATATCATATACCATATGAATCATGATGGTACCTACGTACATACATGCACATTCAAGAATACATGCATGCATTGCATCTATATGTTAATCTGATGAAGGAAAAAAAATTAATACAGTGCCTATCGTATGTAGGATAAATTCAGCTATAGAAAATGGCACCACCACGTTTGGCCGAGTACCAGATTGCCTGCTATTTTTGTAGGAAATCGGTGCCATGAAAACGGTAGTCTCCACCATGGAGATCACCTAACGAAAATCAGAGCAGTCTGATCATCAAGTGGGCCACGCTGATGGGATCGATGTGCAACCATTGGTCTGCTAAATTTACAGATGTTGCCACCTAGTGATTGTATCAGCCTGATTTTTCAAAAGGGTGATCCTCATGGTGCAGTCTACTGGTTTAATGGTACAGATCTCATGCAAAAATGGCACGCTGGGTGGATTTGTCATTTCACTATTGCTACACCTCTTTACATTTGGATGAATCAGTGCAGTGCATAAAGGGAATTATAGGCTCCATATTTCCTTGATCCTGACCTTTGATTGAAGGACCGCCCCAATGAATTGGTGATCCCTAATTAAATAAGCTCCCTGATCAAAGATTTCAACTCCTGGATCAATGCCCATAGATATGCTGGATATGGGGCCCATCACTAGCTGGAAATTTTGATACATTCATCAATATCAATCGATTTTCATGTACCACTGTGCTGCTTGGATACACAGTTGTACCATTCTTCAGATCCATTGAGTGGTTTAAGTCAGGCCCTTCAGGATTTGAGAGCAATAAAATGATCTATGAGAGTTGATTAAAGGAGAATGGTTTTCATCAAGACGTGAAGGAAAGAATTGATTCAATGGTTCAATTTAAGAGCAAGTGGTTTCAAGATCGAAGACTCGCTCAAGTGCTTGGAAAGACAGAAATAAATGATTCAAACAAGATTTTGTCCTCAACATAAGGGGCAAGTTTTTCTAATTCTTTAAACATTTTTTTTTCTTGAGATGCAATCGCAAGAACAAATGACAAAGAGGCAGCCATGAGGTACTTAGAGGGTTTTGGAAAGAAAGCAAATAGAAGCGAACAATGAAGGATGAAAAATGATGGAAATATTTGAAATGACATATATATCGGACGAAATCGTGCACGTTAATAAGGATGTAATCGTGACCCCTCAAGTGATGTGACTAGGTGCAACGTGTCGCAAGGGTAGTGAATAACAAGCTGCCATTTGATTATTATCATGGTCGCATTTTATCAATAAGGAGCCGACACATAGAAAATGACTAATTGCATTAATGGCATCGGGTAACGAAGCAATGTCGCCTTCACCTTCTTTTCAAAGGAAAGGCGGCGTGAGGGGCAATGTTGTACCCTATTTTTGGACCAATTGGAATAGAGCTAATAAGGAAATGACATGTAATGTTACACGGAAAGTAGAAGGTGTATGAAGAGAGATATAGTAAAATTTGAAATTGTGCCTGTGGAGTAATGGAATTACTACGGTTACACGTGCTAAAGCTTGGTGGAGCTAAGGAATTAAGGCTATGTCCTAGTGGGGGTGATTAGGACCAATTTTAAAAGTATGTATTTTTAAAAAATTTACCTAACTTAAACTAATTTTTAATTAAACTAAGTAAAGCAATTTAACTCTAAGGCTTCCAAGCCAATAGAGGGTCCAATCACATAGAGTACAAATAATTTGTGAATAACAAACTAGTCTATATCAAGATAATGTACATGAGTGTGTGAGATGTGTTAACTATCAATCATTAAACATTCATTTAATCATGCATACATAATGTAAGCATTCAAACTCATAAGGGCTTGTTTGGGAGTGTGGATATGAAACCCCCTGGATTCGAAATCCTCTTATTGTGTTTAGCACTCTAGATTGAGAATCAACTTTAATCTAAAAGTAGTTATTCATAGTATATTTGCAGGGGTTTGAATTTAATTACTAAATTAACTCTAATATCTCTAATTAGTGAACTTATGTAATTTTTGACACAATGGTTGTAATAAGCCCGCTGAAATATATACTTTGCCAAAAAAACGATGAAATTACTAGTCTCGGAAGGCCCACAAGCACAAAATCACGTCCAAGTGACTAATCAACGATTTTTAACCATTAATTTACATGGACAATGTTTGGACGATGCTGATCATCGTATTAAAGTAATTATAGTGATGCAATTGATAATCTAATTATTTTAGGATATCATTAGTGGGTCATGTGTCCAATAGATTAACAGTGTAGTGATACACATGTTACAAAGAAACTATGAGAATAATTTTAGATGTAATCCAAGGTCTCGCCTTGGATTTCAAACCCCCTAATTGAGGGAATGTGAAACCCCCAATTACTTTATGCTGCTAAACAACCACGGGATTTGAAATCCCCCCAAATCCATGGTGTCGAACAACCTCTAAACATAGTTAAATAAGTACGCAAATGACAATCCAAACACAATCATATATAATGGTTCGACTACTTGCCTACTCCACTCCCAATGGACGCACTCAACCCATGAGTGTATAGGATTTTATTAACGGAAGTTTTAAATTAGGTTAACCTCTAACCTTTTACAGCCCTACACAAGGACTATAGACTTTAGGCTCTATACAAGAGCTAAGGTCCTACACATGAACCCGTGGTTTTAAGCCCTAAATAAGAGCCAAGGTCCGACACAAGAACCCAGAGATTTAAGCCCTATAAAGAGCCAAAGTCCTACACAAGAACTCAGAGATTTAGGCCCTACACAAGAGCCTAAGGGTATAGGCTCTACACAAGAGCTAACGTCATACACAAGAACCTAGTTTGAGTTTGGATCACAAACTATTACCCTCAATCCTACATAAGGAAACAGAGTAAAAATAGACTCCTATATATGATAATTTACTTGTTGGATTGAGTCTCTTTTTGTAGCGTCTTCTTAGGTTTCTTGATCATTATTCTCTCATGCTTCAATCAGCTCCTCGATGCTCCTCCAATCATAATGTTGTTGCCTTGCCAATACTTTAGCTTCAGGATCAAACACCTTGCATATGATGCTCCTTTGAGGTGAACAACATGATGGGAGGTTAGTTGAATCTCGTACAACTAGTGGGAAGTTATTTTTCTTAGGAAATTCACCTAAATGGGTCTTCTAGACAATTTAGACAATGGTATGCTAAGATAGCTCCAGTCCAATCTCTAGAAAATAAAATAGTTCAATCACATCTTCAAAGTAGATGTCGGAATCCTCATAAAAGTGTTACTCTCAAGAAAGATAGCTTAGAACTCTATGATATAAAGGCTTAGGATGAAGGATATGAACATAGAATATCCTAATCTTCTATTGCATTAAAAATTCATGAAAATGCCCAAGAACTGAATGCCCTTTATAAAACGTTCGGGCTCCAATAGTATAAAAAGGGGGGCGGGGGAAGAAAATGGCCCTACCGATGCCATCAAAAGTCCTTCGATGCGGTCAAAGATACCTTCGATGCCATTTTCCTCGATGTGTTCACACCCCAAGTATAGGGTTGTGATGTAGTAATAATCTCGGTAAGGTCGAAGTCGAATCCACAGGGACTGAACCTTATACGTATTTTGAAAATAACTAGAACTAGAACTAGAATAATATGAAATCTAAATCAGGGAGAATATGAGGGAATAATGGTGAAATATTTTTCTAAAACTTGTATAATTCAAAGGTGAAAAACTAGGGATTTAGAGGATCCACATGTAGAGATTAAAGAGATCTATGCTTGATTCATGAACTCAACTGGACTTCGAGTCCCATCTTCATCTAGTTGGAAAATATTTCACTAAAGTTCAATCTAAACTTCCTTCAATCTAGCTTTCAAGAGATGAAAGGTACAAGGATTAGAGTTGATTTCATTACAAAACCATGCCCATGAGACAAAGTAAACAATAGAATTAAACCAATCCACAACCAATCAGAAAGATGTATGAATGTTAGGAAGGATTTCATCATCCAACCATGTCCAAGGGACAATGGTGAACAACAAAGCTTGCTAACTTCACAATCAAATAATGGAAAGGAAATATTCAAAGTTAGCGCTGACTTATTGTAATTTCAGTCACAATAAACCATTAAAAACTAGAGGTATTTCTTATAATCAAACGAGAATTAAAATCAATTTATAATATAAATCAAAGCTGTAGAGTACTACCCATCACGCCACAAGCTTCACCTCTTAGCCCTAGCTAAGAGGTTTAACCTGACATGATTAGGCTAAATCCCATCAAAAAAATAGTAAGAAGGAAGAAGAAATTCTCTAGTTTTCTCTCTCTTTCTCTCTCTTTTTTTCAAACGTCCAAGCATGGGATCCCTCTCTCTCTCTCTCTCTCTCTCTCTCTCTCTCTCTCTCTCTCTCTCTCTCTCTCTCTCTCTTGTCTCTTCTTCCTTATAGTAGTAGGAGGATCAATCAGATGGTGAAGAGGAGTCAGTGCGTAAGGAGAGAAGTTGATGCAAAAAGAGAGAAGTCAACGCGTTTACGCACTCCCCTGCGTAGAGTTTTTACGTAGCCAAGATGGCAGCTTTCAAATTCTCCTCTTCCTTGCTTTCTTTCCAAAAGGACAATATCCCCTGAGACGTTTTGGGTAGGCCTACATGATGGACAATCCAACTTTTGTAATTGGACTTTCTTGGTGGACCACAACAGCTCACAAAACTCGGATAGCATCCAGACGTGAAAACAGGGTTGAACCTTGCTGCGTTGCTTAGTAGGCCCCTGATCAACGTCAAAAGTGAGATCTACTCTGTCTATTGTACTCGTGGCGAGATTTAAGTGCAGGATAGTTGGTTTTGGCTATCCTTTTATGCGGCCCAAGGAAGTAAATCACACTGCACTGATTTGAACATTGCAAAATAGTCTTTTTATGATTGTTGTGGCCGTCACGTGTGAGTTCATGGCTGACAACGGCTAGTATAGTTTTGACCAGATCGAGCCCCTCTACATGATGGACAGGTCGGATCGTTTTCATGAGCCAATGTGGAGGCTCACTAATGATCAAACGGCGCCCCTATTTCACGCCAAAGAAAATGGCAGATGCCGTTTTTGAATAAATTATGGGTCCAAGGCGGTTTGGCCGTCTTGGACTAGCTGTGCACATCTGGTGCACACACAACTCAGGTGGGGTCCATGGTGATGGTTATGAGAAATCCAATCCATTCATCCATTCTTCCAGCTAATTTAAAGGGTCGAGCCCAAGTTTAAAGCATATCAGAGATCAAGTGGGCCCAAAATCAACTATTTGTGGGCTAATTTTTCCGTTGAGCCACTTCTAAAGGGATCCGATGGCTAAAATTCGATGTGTACGGTTAATTTATGGTCCTCAGGCCAGATATAAAGTTTCGAGCCGAATGGATGGCGAGAACCCTGTGATCTTGCATTCTGAATGACTTTCATGCATCTTTAACATGAAATACGTGATTTTCTCGAATCTCGGCCATATAAATTCTTCGATCTTGGTCCCCTAGAGTCCATCTCTTGTCTTAGTGACTTTTGAGTGTTAAATTCATGCTTATAGTACCCTTTTTTCAGTCCAAGCTCCTAAATTCACCTTACACCACAAACACGATTAAAATAAGTCGTTAAATAGTATCATGTTCGTAAATTCAAGTGATAATTGGGGTCGAATATGCAATATTCGACCCTCAACATGATGTCATTAGTAAAATCAGATATTTAAATTGATTTCTTACTGGACATATCTGAGATACCTTCAATGTCATCAAGTGGTCCTTCGATGTCATCAAACTTGCCCTTTGATGCCATCGAAGGTGTCCTCAATGCCATCGATAAAATCATAATTAAACTTGATTTCTTCCTAGACAATTCTAACTCTCAATCGATGTCATCAAGGGATCCTTCAATCTCATCAAACTTAACCTTCATGCCATCAAAGGTGGCCTCGATGCCATTGAGAAAATCAGAACAAATGTCATTTTATTGTTAGATAATTCTGACTCTCGATTGATCCCATCAAGCAGGCCTTCAATGTCATCGAATGCTCTTTGATTGTAGCTCGATGCCATCGAACAACCACCGAAAACTACTGTTTTGGGATATCTTTTTCACAGTAGCTCTGCACCTCTATAAGCCTTATTTTTCATATTTCTCTTTGTTTTCTAAGGCCAAGAGATTATCAATTAAGTATTTCTATTAAGCCTAGATCATTTAGAGGTTTAAGGTTATTTTGGGTAAAGGCTTAGGGTCACCAAGGCGCCTCATTTACTTATTCTTTAATCATTAATGCTCTATCTTTGCTTGTGTCTTTAATCTTCACTTTCTAAGGGCTCAACCAACTACTTTACATAAGAACTCACATGATTAACAAACAGTGTACAAAAATCAGTGCACTAACAATCTCTTCCTTTATCAAGTACATGACAAAAACTTAAACTAAGACCATGTCATGGCCCATACCAATGACATAGCAAAACAACTCAAAATATTACATGTCAAATATAAATTATTTACAACTTAAACACTAAGTCATGTAACACTTGTATTGCTCTCACATAATTACTCCCCTTATTTTATCTATCCCTGCAATAACAAATAAACCCTACAAGATAGAATTGATGTTTTAGTGGGATGATCTTTCTCTCCATTTTTGTCTGTATTTGACAAAGAGTTAGATCCAATAAATATACTAATAAAATTGTATATAATCTAGTAAATATACCAATAAAACTGTATATAAAATAATAAGTCATATATTTACCAATTATAAAGCTTATACTAACATGGGATTAAGAGTGCATATTATCATTAAAATCATGGAGTATACTTATTAAGGTCATTCAAATGGTATACCAACGAAAAACAGGAATGACCATCCAACGATAATCTAAGATATAAACATGTGATATTTAGAATTCAACAGCTTTAAAGCTTAAATTACCAATACAAATGATGTTAAACCATCGAATTTTCCAGTTAAGCACAATGTAAAGCTAGAATCCTTAGATTTAATTATATGCTCATAAATGAGGTTGAAATCCTCAAATTTTATAATTTTAGCCCAAATGGACCTTCTAAGGTCACCTTCTTGTTTAGTTATGGTCTCTCAAACTTCTAGGGAGGAGTGGTGTAGTGTGGGCCGATAGGACACGTAAGTGACTCAGGTCTTCCACACTAAAGGAGTCATCTGAAGTGGATTCAGACTCCTCTGTATCATCCCATGTTGCTACCATTACCTTGCCTTTAAATCTTGTTTTGTTAGGACAATCGGGGGAAAAATATCTATAACCCTCACAATTGTAACATTAGACTTGCTTAGGTAGTTTGTCATATTTTCATATATGTTTATCCACCTTCTTGTCACAATTCCTTCCTCTAAAAAACTTGAGAAATTTCTTAAATGCTTGAGATAATTCCTCACAACCCTCCTCATCACTGTCACTTTCAAATTTAATTTCTTTATGTTTATATGAATGCCTATAAGATGTTTTGAGGATGACTAATTTCATTACTTTAGAGGGAATCTTAAAGTGCAGTTCAAAAGTTTGTAGGGAACTGAAACATTCTTCTACTTTCATTTCATTTATATTCCTATGATCTTCAATTGAGGTAATCTTGCAAGTAAGTATTTTCCTACATATATGCTCTTCCGGAATCTTCTCTCCTAGACCCCATATAGAAATACAAATATCATTTGGTTAGGAGTAGAATTCCATGAAAGTTCAGACTCTTCCATCCTAATGTTTTCAAATTTGGTCATTAATGGTTGAAGCTTCGATGATTTATTGTATTAGTTCTTTCATGGGAGACTTCGGAGATATCCTACGCTTCCTTCCCTATTTCACAAGTGCATATGCATTTTGAATTCATTAAGGGAGACCACACGGTAAATAGTGTTGAGAGTTTTGGCATTACAGATATACAATGCTCCCTCATCGGCACTCTATTTGGATTTATCTTTGGGAGCGTTAATGGTTCTACCATTAATCACGACTTGTTCCATGGGTATCATTCATCCTTGTTCGAAAATAGCTCAAAGCATATGGTCAAGGAATTTTAGAAAAACCCTCATCCTAGCCTTCTAATAGGCGTAGTTAGACCTGCTAAGATATGGTGGTCATGTGACAGCACATCAATCTTGATTAGACATCATTCTTAAGCTTATCGGACCAACTCAAGGTGGTTAAGCCCTTCAAGAGCTACCTGCTCTGATACCAATTGAAATCGTGCATGTAGCGTAATGGGATTACCACGGCTGTGCGTGCGGAAGCTTGGCAAAACTAAGGAATGAAGACTATATCCTAGAGAGGATGATTCGGACCAATTTTAAAATTACGCATTTAAAAAAAATACCTAACTTAAACTAATTTTTAATTAAACTATGCAAGATAATTTAACTCTAAGGATTTCAAGCCAATAGAAAGTCCAATCACATAGACTACAAATAATTTGTAAATAAACAACTACTCTATATCAAGATAGTGTACATGAGTGTGTGGGATGTGCTAACTATCAATTACTAAGCATTCATCTAATCATGCATACATAAGGTAAACATTCAAACTTATAAGCATATTTAAACAAGTGCACAAATGGCAATCCCAAACATAATCATATATAGTAGATCGACTACTTACCAACTCCACTCTCGGCAAACCTACTCAACTAATGAGTGTGCCGAATTCCACTATCAGAGATTTTAAATCAATTTAACTTCTAACCTTTTACAGCCCTACACAAGGACTCTAGACTTTAGGCTCTACACAAGAGCAAGGTCCTACACAAAAATCCAAGGTTTTAGGCCCTATGCAAGAGCCAAGGTCTTATACAAGAACCCAAAGATTTAAGCCATATGCAAGAGTCAAGGTCCTACATAAGAACCAAGAGATTTAGGCCCTACACAAGAGCCAAGGTCCTACACAAGAACATAGGAGTCCTACACAAGAACATAGGAGTTTAGGCTCTACACAAGAGTCAATGTCTTACATAAGAACCTGGTTCGAGTTTGTACCATAAACTCTTACCCTCAATCCTACATGAGGAAAGTGAGTAAAACTGGACTCATATATATGATAACTTACTTGTTAGATTGAGTCCCTTTATGTAGCACCTTTTTAGGTTGTTTGATTGTTGCTTTTTTATGCTTTAATCAGCTCCCCGATGTTCCCCCAATCATGATGTCACTGCTTTGTGAAGACTTTAGTTCTATGATCAAACACCTTGCATGATGCTCTTCTAACGTGAACAAGATGATGTGAGGTTGGTTGAATCTCCTACAACTAGTCGAAAGTTATTTTTCCTAAGGAATTCACCTAGATGGGTCTTCTAGACGATTTGGACAATGGTATGCCAGATAACTGTTGAGTGTCAAATATTGCATATTTCTCCTGTTTATATCTTGGTTTTATAAACATGATAATGCTTAATGGGTATATTTTATACATGTTTGTATTGCAAGGTGAATCTGAGAGCTTAGAATGAAATGAATGTTAAAGGCATGTATTTAATGCTTAAGAATCACCATGGCTAAGGATGGATCTTAGGAAACCAATATTGAAGATTTCAAAATCCCAAGATTCAAGGAAACCAAGTGGAGAAGGATGAAAGTCAAAAGCGCAAAATGCAGAAAAATAGAACTGTTGAACTCATTGTTAATGACATCGAACACCCTTCAATCCCATCAAAGTAAGTGTTCGATGCCATCGAAGCATGTTCAATTGCATCGATATTTACAGAAATTTCAAGTTTAGTTGCTGGACTAATTAGCACGATTCTTCGATCCATCGAAGACCAGTTTGATTCATCGAAGATCAATTCAATTGCATCAAAACTTGTTCTATAGCATCGAGAATTTTGAAGATTTATGGAGCAATTCGCTGGACAGTTTCTGGACATTTTTTGAGTCATCGAAGGTCCTTCGATTTAATTGAAGGTGTGTCTTCGATGCCATCAAAGTACGTTCGATGGCATCAATAACTTACATAGTGTGAAAGGGTGCGACTTTCAACTTTGAATCAATTTGAGAATCCACTTCGATATGTTAAACTTCTTTGATTTCTAGTTTGAATTAAGAAATATTTTCAATTTTCTTTGATTTATTGTGACCTAAATTACAATAGATGTTGCGATAGCTTTGAGTATCCTCTTATCTGTTTTGATGTCGCTAAGATTGGTGTTCACTCCCCAAGTGCAGGGTTCTGATGTAGTAATAAACTCGGTAAGACCGAGGTCGAATCCCAAGGGACTGAAACTTGTACGTTATCTAAAACTAACTAGAACTAGAACTAGAATAAGGTGAAATCTAAACTATTTTTGATTTGAGGAATAATTATCTAAAACTTAGGAAATCAGAGATAAGGAAACTAGGGATTCAGAGGATCCACTTGTAGAGATTAGGGAGACCTTATGCATGTTCTATGGACATTAACTGAACTGACATTAATCTAGTTTTCAAGAGATGAAAGGTATATGAATTAGACTGGATTCCATCACCAAACCATGCCCAAAAGACTATGGCAAAGAACAGAATTAAACTAATTACCAACCCTTCACATGTATAAAGGTTAGGAAGGGTACTATCATCCAACCATGCCCAGGAGACTATGGTGAACAACAGGGCTTCCTGACGTCATAAACATAAAGGGAAAAAGGACATGCTCCAAGACATTGCAGACCCATTGTAATTTTAGTCACAACAGACCATTAAAGACTAAACAAAACATGCCATTAATAATCAACTAAAATCAACGTTAATTCAAGAATTAAAATTAAATTAAAGACATAAAATAAAATCTCCCATCTCACCACAAGCTTCACCTCTTAGCCCTAGCTAAGAGGTTCAGCCCATCACAGACATGATGAAGCTGGACATGTTAAAAGAAAATATGAAGAAGGAAATAAATAAAAATAACAAAATTACTCTACTCCCTCTGCCCACGTTTCCAGCCCAAGCCTCAAGCTCTCCACCTCCTGATCTCCTTCCAAGACCTGAATGAATGCTCCCCATGTCCAAAACCTCCTTTTATAGCTGCTGGAAGGCTGGAGTCAGTGACAGAGTTGTAGCAAGACACGGAGTGCAATTTTCGCAGCCAAGTTCGGTGCTTCGAAACGCGCCACTTTTCTCGCTCAAATTCCAAAGAAACACCGTCCCTTAGTACTTTCTTGGGTTTTCTACATGATAGACGGTTCAGATCTGCCATATGATCAAAGATGGTGGGCTAAAACCGCCTGAAAAAGTCAGTTTTTGCGGATGTGCGAAACCTTTCGCACCATTTCGCTGTTGTGATCGGTGGGCCCCACAGAAGCATTTTATGGAAAATTCACCCTGTCCATTGGATTCAGAACGAAATTTCAGTCAAGAATGGGTGGTTTTGAACGTCCATTGACGTGGCCTAGAGAAGAAATCACAAAAAGATCAGATTTGAACGCTATAGGGCAGCCCTTTTGTGGCCCCTGTATCTCACACATGTGCTTGCGTGGATGAAAAGTGTAAACATGGTTTTATAGTGCTCGCAGCTATCTAGATGGTGGATGGCTTGGATCATCCATACATATCATGAGTGGGGCCCACAACCGTTCGCAAAAACCTGCGTCGGTCGGTTACGCGACCGTGAAAATTGGAAATTTCCATTTTTTTAAAGATGATGCGGGTCAGCGCTTGCGCTGACCCATCATTTGGTCCGGTGCACCTCATATGCACGTACATGTGTAATGTACACACCATGTATACGGGCCCCATTGCAATGTGTTTCAGAAATCCAATCCGCCCATTCTGTTCCTCACATTATTTTACCCGTTGAGAACAATTATCAAGCATATCCAGCTGGCGGGTGGGCCCCAAATTGAAGATTGATGGGCTGATCTGCCCGTTAGGCCACTTCCGTAATGATCCAATGGATGATTTTTGACGTGTACGGTTAATTTATGGTCCTCAGGCTACGTATGAAGTTTCGAGCCGAACCGATATTGGAAATCCCGTGATCTTGCGTTCTGGATGCGTTTCAAGCCACTTGAGCTTCAATTTCTTAGTTTTTTCAGATTTCTGACCGTGTATATCTGTCAATCTTGGTCCCCTGGAGTGTGTCCCTTGCCTTTGGTGTCATTGGATCGTTAAATCTCAACTTTTAACATCCTTTTTCCATCCATGCTCATAAAATCACCTTGCAACACAAGAATGAGAAAACGAGCCATTAGACAGCATTATATTCGTAAATCCAGACAATATCTGGGGTCTAATATGTAATATTTGACCCTCAACAATTGGTAAAATTTGTGATTCACCATCGTCTCCTGAGCATGGTGGATGGTTGAATTCACTTCCAACTATCACAATAGTGCTTCATATGTAAACTATTTTAATGAGAAGTTCAAATTATGCTTCAATTATTTTATCTTTCAATTGGATAAGATGGGACTCCAATTCCAGTTATGTTTATTGAATCAAGTAAGGTAGCATCTTAATAGCTACAAGTGGATCTTTAGCACTCTAGTTCCCTCTTTGATTGATAATCCATTGACAATTATTCTCAACTCTTCTTGATTTAGTTTTAATTCTAATTCTAGTTCTAGTTCTACTTACTTTCAGAATACACATAAGTATATTCCATGTGAATTTGACCTCGATCTTACTAGTTATTACTAAATCGTGACCCTACACTTAGGGCTGTGAATAATAACTTAAGTCCAATTACTAAAAAATGGAAGAGTTCAAGCACATCTTCAAGACAAATGTTGAAATCATCATAAGAGTGTCAATCTTAAAGAAGATAGCTTAGAACTCCAGGGTATAGAGGCTTAGGATAAGGGATATGAATATGGAATCTTGTAAGTTTCTTTTACACCAAAAACCCATGAAAATACTCAAGAACTAAATGCCCTTTCTAAAAAGTTTGAACTTCAACAGTAAAGGGGGGGGGGGGGGGGGGGGGGGGGGGGGGAGGCAAAAAATGACTCTGTTGATGCCATCAAAGATCATTCGATGCCATCAAAGGTCATTCAATTCCATCAAAGATCATTCGATGTCATCGAAGACACCTTCGATGCCATTGATAAAAATCAGATATTTGAATTGATTTATTGCTTGACATATCTGAGATACCTTCGATGCCATTGAACTTACCCTTCAATGCTATCAAAGGTGTTCTCGATGCCATCGAGAAAATTAGAATTAAACTTAATTTCTTGCTAGACTATTCTAACTCTCAATCGATGTCATTGAGGGGTCATTCAATGCCATTGAGAGGTCATTCGATGCCATCAAACTTAATCTTCGATGACATCAAAGGTGGCATCAATGCCATCGAGAAAATCATAACAAATGTCATTTTATTGCTAGATAGTTTTGACTCTCGATCGATGTCATCGAGCAGGCTTTTAATGCCTTCAAAGACACTTCGATGGAAACTCAATGCCATCAAACGGCCATTAAAAACTACTATTTTGGGCTATCTTTTTCACAACAACTTCACACCTCTACTAGACTTATTTATCATATTTCTCTTAATTTTCTAAGGGTAAGGGATGAACAATTAGGTGTTCCTATTAAGCCTAGATCATCTAGAGCTTTAAGGTATTTTGGGTAAAAGGGTTAGGGTCACCAAGACACCTCATTTACTTGTTCTTTGCTCCTTGATGATCCATTTTACTTGTGTCTTCGATATTTACTTTCCAATGGCTCAACCAACTACTTGATACAAAAACTCACGTGATTGACAAACAGGGTGCAAAAATCAGTGCACTAACACAATTTTTACGGAATCATAGCTTGCATTAATTTGGTGTTACACGTCATCTGAGGATGATGCATAATCAACAAAGTATTGCAATCGAGCTAAGTAAAAGTTTGGAGTGCAACCGAGAGGCAAAATGTGATCGAGAAGGCAAGATGGAGTTTGGTCCAAAGAAGATGAATCAAAAGAAGAACGCACATAGAAGAATGATCTAGATGGTGACTCTTCAGTTGCCATAACTATTGAATTCAAGAGAAGAAGTGCTTGAATGAAGGTTGCAGGAGAGATCTATAAGTAGCAAAGGAGATCAACAGAGAACACAATCTAACACACAATCAAATCAAAACAAATATATCTTTTATCTCAACTTATCCTAAAAGTAGCGATAATCTAGTAGCAATAATTCTTAGTTATAGATTTTAGTTGTAATCTAAATCTACATTCATTCGTTGGATTTGTCTTTTATCTAATATCAAGCAATTCTTTTAAGAGACAAATTCTTATAGTTGCTCTCAATGACCAATTATGAGTTTTTCTTTTTGTCTAATTACACTAGTATACTGAAAAGTCTTTTTTTTTGTGAAAGGCAAGATGCAACCCACTGTTGAAAGAAGAACCCCACCCTCTTATTATCACCTAATCATTATAAAATTCTACAAGTAGCTGAGTAGTTGACTAATCTTCTCAAATTTTAGTCATATACATTCATATTAGATATATTTGCTTATTTCGATGCTTGGGGTCAAAATTGATCGGTTTGGATAGAGCCGCTATATCAATTCTGGCACGCCCACACACGCTACACATGACAGAAAACAAACTAAGTGCTAATGGTGGGTAGATCTTCTATGTTTTTCTCCAATTACTCTTTTCCATTTCTGTTAGGGCATGTTTGATTTTTTTAGACTAAAGGTAAATGCATGAGAAATGGGCAATAATTATTTCTCTATATAATTACCACACCATTCCAAATGGTTGATTTGACTCTTACTTTTTCTAACGCTAAAACCAAGGATGCTTCCAAATATATGTGAGGCCCACCGTGATGTATGTAGATAATCCACACCGTTCATCCATCATGTCTAATACCAAAAAATGAGGTAGATTCAAAGTTCAAGTGGACCACACCATAGTAAAAATGGATTCGAACATTCACTGTTAAAAACTTCTTGGTCTCACTGTTTACTCTGATGTGGGCCACTTGGATGTTAGATTTGCCTCATTCTTCGGTTCATGCGTCGAAATGTTTTGGTGAAATGGATGGATGACGTGGATATGTTGAATACATGATGATGGGGCCACAAATTTGTCTTAGTCATTTTGGAACATTTTTCGAAACATGAATTCCATTGTAATTTCAAAAGGGTAAAATTGTAATAATTGGCTATTTACAGGGCATTTGCACTAAATTTGGAAAATCAAACAGGCCCTTAAACTAAAACTCATTGGGAAGAAGGAGAGGTCAAATGAGATGGATAACCTCACCCATCATTCAGCTCATTGTGTTTCATCTAACCTGCCTTATGGACAATTTAAGCTATTGATCATAATTTAGGGACCATTTCAATTATAGAGTAAAAGAGGTGATAAAGATCCAGTTTACTTCCTTGGTGGTTAATCAAACTTCCAACCATTCACTATCCATCTTCAACTTTACCTGAAGGTCGTAAAATCATGAACACCTTCAGATCCTCCAAGCCTACCCATCTGAGCCAACTTTCAAGACAAACAGATGGAGACAACAAAACAGTCCAAAATGGCAATCATAAATAGGAAGTAGAAAACCATCTAATCTTGAAAAGGCTACGGTCGTACTCTACCCTTGGTGGGGTCCATTATATAACGGTTTGGATCACTGACATATTGTAGGTGTTGATGCAGTTTCTAGCTCACCCCCTTTTTGCTACTTGAACACCTGCACAGGAAGAGGACAAAGGAGACCCTGGCGTAACCAGGGGACCCTATGATGCTAAAGTCAGAATCTGGGTCTAGGAATAATTGTTTAGAGGTGAGAATGTGTGTATACATTTCACCTTTTGGCATCCCTATTAATAGAGGAGAAGTCATTCGGTCCTTTTGGGGATCTAACTTAAAAGGAATTGATCGTGATCTTTAAATGGTCCTGAGATCTTCGATTCCCTAGATTCTCAGGATCAAAGATTAGCTTCTGAGGTTCTCGGATGGAGATATAAAGCCGATTTCTTGGCTCGACTTAGGGCAAAGTTCGTCGACCAGCATCGAAATGAGAACAAGTGTCGGGGCTTAATTGACCACTGATCATCTCTAGAGCATTAGTATTCTCAGATAGCTTATGTTGAAGCTGACAAAACCTCTTCCTGTCAATTGGCTGACCCTTGATCAGCTATAAATTTGGATACAGTTAATTCATGGCCAACCTATTACAGGTTGATAACTGTCTTATTAACCAACCTAAGCGGTAAGTCGGACTGAAGTTCGGCCGAGGCTTGGTCGGTTTTTACCAAATCAGTGCCTGACCTATAGGGTGGATCGGCATGTAGTCAGTCACTTCTGTGAGGTCCCTAGGGGGACCAAGAGGTGCATCGACCTTATTGGAGGTCTCGCCTCGTGGCTCTGGACATGTAGGCCGTGGTCAAGCTCAATGCCTTGTGAGTACAAGCCATGTCTCTTCTTCAGGCGATTCGAACGTGTACGTCGCGGTCAGGCTCGGTGCCTAGTGAGTCTGGGCTGTGTCAACAGGGTCGGTCCATGACTTAAGCTGACTTTATCAACTTGTCATATTTTTCTCCAACAATGAGCCCCCTACTTCTTGTGCCAACCTATGGCGGTCGAGGAGTAGATCAGACTGGGTCGGGCTGCACTTGGACCAAGCTCATGATGAAACATTTATTGTTAGTATGAATACTGGGGCACGTCACCTCATTTTTCCACACGAGAATTCGTTTCTCGAGGCCGCACGAGCGGGATGATCATCGTTTCAGCGGCGAAACGACTAGGAGGGAAACACGTGGTAGGGTGCTCGATAGCAGTCACGAACGACGCATGGGGTATTGCCACGTGTCAAGCTGGGGCATCTAAGGTGGCATCGATTTGGCTCCCCATTTAATGCCAGAGCCATGTGGCACTACTCTAAAAGGGGTGACATAGCATGCGCCCTCATTTGTTTTCGCACCCATTCCCTCTTTCGTTTTTTCTCTTCAGCATTCTATTTTCCACTCCCTTTGCATTTTTTGGCATCTCTGCAACTCTCCAGTGAGCTCCTTCTCTCTCCCCTTCTTTTAATTTTAGAAATTTCAAGCTCCATAAACCCCCGGGAAGGAGTTTTCGGTGTCAAAGGTGAAGCATGCAACTTATAAAAAACTTTGAAATCACCTTTGTTGCTAGAGAAGGCAGCTGCGGAGGCGGATGCCTTGTTCCACCATTCGTAGAGGGTGTCAGATTCTTCGGCACAAAGGCCAATGGTGTCTGTCATGGCATCAGAAACATCTCTCGAGCAGGAGACTATAAGTTGTTCCACTAGTTGATCTGATCCTCCGGTTGAGGATGAGGCTGAAGAGGCCAAAGTAGATGAGGGATCCAAAGGGCCAGTGCCCTCCGTTTTAACCGAGAATGATATGGTTTGAATTCAGTTCAGGTATCATATTCTTAACTCAGTCATTCTAACTCTCCTTCGACCTAATGAGCTACCCGACCGACCCCCTCCTAGGGCAGTTACAAACTTTCAGGTCGCATTGTAGTGTGGCCTTCATTTACCGCTTCAGGAAGTCACTCGATGTCTCCTTGGTTGCCTCGGCATGGCTCTGGGGCAAGTTACACCGAACGGGTGGAAGGACCTCTTTGGCTACACAGTTCTCTAGGCCGAGATGAAGCAGCCCGAGCTAAGAATGGATGAATTCCTTCATCTATATCAAGTATGGCTAAACCGTCAGCAGCCTGGCTGGTACTATTTCTGCTCCTGGCGAAATACCAATGAGGCTCTGATAACCGATCTTTCCTCTTCCAACAAACACTAAAGAGACCAGTGGTTCTGGGCCTTGGGTCATTGGAGATGGTCGAGTCAGCGCCCTTCAATCCATTTGTTCCCCGGGCCTTCTCCGAGGCAAGTAATTCGCGTGATACCGTGCTTATCACTTGAACTGGTTAAGTCTCCTTCCAACGGTTTCCAACCTACTTGCCCTTTTATTTTTGAGTCGTCCCCAAGCGTCCACCGAGACTCAATCCTGGTTCCTTAGCACGGATCTAGGACTTACAAGCCTTAGGTCTGGAGAAGAGATCTTATAGAAGGCTTCTCCAACCAGAGTGTGTTATTGAGTCGGGTCTCGACGCGGCTTTAAAAGGTAGATCTCGAAGTCGAGGTCCTGGACTTAGCTTTTTTTCTATTTTTTTATGACAATTCCACTAACACAGTTCATACTTCTGATGCAGAGATGTCTGAAGCTCGGCCTCCCCTCCATCCTACTTCCAAAGTCAAGGCCCCACCTTAGGTCGATCCTCGAGCGTCGAAGAGATAGAAGGCGGTCTTTAAAGGCCTAAGAAGGGTTGCCCCTCCTCCTCCTCCAGCAGTTATAGAGGTCGATGAAGGTACAGAGGTGGCAGAGGTGGATCTTCCAGAGCCTAGGGAGGTCCCTGAGCTAGGACCTGTTGCAAAGTAAGTCCGCCCGAGGAGGGAGGAGGAGGCACCTCCAAGAGAGGAGGCCGCTGAGGAAGAGAGGGAGAACTTCCATCGGAAGGTTAGAGAGATACTCCCCTGGGTGAGTAGGCACTTGCCCTCAGGAGAGTTCTTTGACCTCTTCGAGTCACCTTCCATGGAGCAGATGCTCGCCCAAATGATGATGGTGATCCTTGAGGTATGAGAGTGATTGTTGTTGTTCACTTATTTGGCTTTCCTATACTGAACTTCTCATACCCCCCTTTTTGTTTTGCAATTCATGACATGTACGCTGAAGGCTCGTGCCGAGCTAGCCTAGGCTAATAAGCGGGCTGGAGAAGCAGAGGCTCGAGCCATTTCTACAGAGGCCAAGCTAAAGGCGACGAGGATCGCCTATAAGTCATCCACAAAGAAGAGGGACCGCCTGACCTCGCGATTAGAAGAGACCAGAAGGGTGTATGACCAGTCCCACAAGGAGTGTGTAGAGGCATATAACGCAAGCAATCGGATCAAAGCAGAGACTAAGGCCGCTCTTTTCATCGCGTGGAGGGAAGTTGTGGAGAAATATTTGTCATCTCAGGCCTTCAAGGATGAGAGGAACACTCTCTTCCATTAAGGCTACGCTGAATGCGTGAAGGGGATGAAGGAGACCTTCCCCGAGCTAGACCTCTTTGGCTTCGATGAGGGTGAGTCAGGGTCCAATGGTCAGGTCGAGGGAGTTGCAGTTGATCCCGAGGCATACACTGAGGCGGCTCTCGATACCGCTCCTGAGGCAGCTCCTTCGGTGGCCCCTAAGTTAGCTCCTAATGAGATGGCCGAGCCTTAAAGTTAATCTTGCAGGGCAAAATTCCTTTCTGGTCCCCACATATGCTTCAGGCACTTCAAGTGCACCGAGAGCTAAGCTCGAGACCACTGCAGCAGCAAGCGTCGTCCACCCTCGACATTTTTATACTTGTGTTGTTTTTCTTTTTGCCCATGTATGTAACATCGGTGCATATACTAATGTACTATCGATGTAACATTTCATCCGATCAATGAATACATGTTTCTTTGTAATTCATCGTTCGATTTACATTATTTATCATGCATTCTACAAAGGCTGAGTGATAACTGTCTGTCAGCCGAGTCAAGGATAGTAGATCTTGAGATGCTCAGCATTCTAAGGATAAGGTAACAACTGACTGGTCGGATCCTCCAAGTGGTATGTGCTGGGTTAGACAATAATTGCGATTACGTAAGGTCCTTCCCATTTGGGTCCTAACATACCTGCACCGACCTCCTTAGTATTTTGGAATGTTTTTCGAAGGACCAAGTCTCCTACTCGGAACCTTCTTATCTTGACTCAGGCATCGTAAAACTAAGACACTTGTTGCTGGCGGATGATTTTCTAGAGACGAGCTTGTTCTCTCCGTTCTTCTAGAAGGTTAGAAGGTTGAGGCAGAGCGTCAGTAATTCCTCGTTGTTTTATTCATCAAATAAGCTTACTCGAGCAGTCGGTAAGCCAATCTCCACGGGGGTAACTGTGAGGCTTGTATCCTAAACTATATCATTCCGTAAGCTTTCGCGATCTTCTCGGTCAAATTTCGGTGACCTGGGATGTGTAAATAGTAGTTGCTCGTGACCCCGAGTCATACCCCATATTCTAGAGTTGGCTCAACCCGATACTTGTATCCTTGCGACTGCGCCGTCGCTGCCATTTCGACACCGCATCTCATGCGCTGAGGCGTTACTAGGGCCAGGAGACGTGGGCCCGCGTTCAGTTCAAGAAAAATACAGCGCTTTGTAATCCCAAGAGAATTCATCACATCAAATGTCAAGTATACATCTCATCACTTCCACCACTCACCCATCCCTGAGTACAATATCCATCCCTAAAGTTAACCCTCTCCCTTACACATCCCTTACATGTCAAGTACATCCATCACCTTTTACTCATCCCTCACCCATCACACCCATCGCTTACAACCCTCTCTCTCATTTCTCCATCCATTCTCCCAAGCAATCGTCCTAGCAAGAGAGCTTCCATGAGAGAGCTTTGTGTGTGGCCAACCTTCTTACTACCCAATACCACCCTCCATGATCAATCTCAACCGTTAAATCATGTTCCATTAAAGCTCTAGCATGCATTGGCGGAAGAATGAAGAGGAGATCCAATGGTGGGTGTTCATCATCTCGATTTTGATGATTTGAGGACCCACATATGGTGGGACTGATCTTGATGTATGCATTGTATAGGAAGGGCCCATAGTGGCGGGGTCCCTGCCCTTCACGTGTTTCTTCTTCTCTCCTTCTCTCTCTTTCTTTCATTTTTTTATGTTGATGACGAGGTGTGTGGCCCACCTGGTGTGTGTATGTGTATGGCCCACCATGATGTATTTTTTTTATCCATGCTATCCAGCTACACGTGGACCCCACACATGATGTACATGTTTCATCCATGTTGCCCAGACCCTAGACGCTGGATGGAAGGGAAATACAAATATTTTCTTAATTCGTTGCAGATGGTGGGCCACACGGGTGGACCACCTTGATGAAGTGTTGAATCCTCTCCATACGTCTAGATTGGGAAGGCTTTGGATGCTGGATGATGGGGAAACAGAAATATCAGCTTGATCTAATGCAAGTGGCCCACCACGTGGGACCACCATAGTTTATATAAAATAATAATAATAATAATAATTAGTATATATAATATAATATAATATATATGATATACATATCCAGATGTATATCTGGGGACCCCACCTTGCTGTAGCTTAACGTCATCAAGTCCTGTGGGTCCCACGTGTGATATATGTGTTTATATCCACATCGTCTATGTTGGGACGGTGGGAACCACCCCCGACGTTTTGTTAATCCAACTGTCCATTGCAAGGACATTACCAGGTGATGCAAGACACACCATGATGTATCTTCATCCCATACCGTCCATCTATCTTTCATCTAGGTCATCCATCCGTGGACCCCAACAGCAACAGCTGTTGTATTGTCATCAGCAAGTTCTGTGGGGCCCACTTAATTTATGTGGTGTATTCCACGCCATCCACCTATTTTACTTCCATGTTGTCTGTCTTATGTGAGGTCCTCCGTTGATGTATGTGTTATATCCATACCGTCCATCCCTTGTAAAAATCGTTTCAGCACAAGAGAATGAGATAGATCTGAAACATAGATGGGTCACACGTGGTGCACATGCCGAAAATCCAAGCCGTGCAAATTATATGGGTCATACCATGACGTATATATTAAATCCCAACCGTTCAGATGGCTAGACGGTGGGCCACACCATGATGCAAATGTTATATCCAACCGTCTATCAGGTGGGCCACACCAAAAAAATCAGTGGAGATTGAACATCCACCATTGAACCCGTTTGGGGTCAGAAGTTTTGGTTCAATATGAAATTGGGTTTCCCCTTAATTCAGGTCTTTGTGACCGTATGATCAGATTGGATGAAAAATAAATGTTAAGGTGGGCCCTGTGATTTGTAAACAGTGAAAATCATTATCTCCACCATTATTTGTGGTATGGTCCAGATGATCTTCCAATGTGATTCATTTGTGATATGGCCCACTTGATGTATATGAGACCCATTAGTTTGACCCATTAATACAACCCACTTAACGTACATAACGTCCATGAGCGAGGCCTAATGTGATGCATATGTAGCCCATAAGTGAGGCCCATCATGATGTGTATTAGGCCCTTGAGAGCGGCCCATTGTGATGTATATTAGACCCATGTGAGAGGCCTATTGCAATGCATATAATGCCCATGTATTGTGGCCCACTTAATGTATATAAGGCCCATTAGTGCAACCCATTGATACAGCCCACTTGACGTACATGATGTCCATGAGTGAGGCCCAATGTAATGCATATGTAGCTCATAAGTGAGGCCCATCTGATGTGTATCAGGCCCTTGAGAGCAGCCCATTATGAAGTATATTAGACCCATGCGAGAGGCCCATTTCGATGCACATGAGGCCCATGTATTGCGGCCCACTTGATGTATATGCGGCCCATGAGTGAGGCCCATAGTGGTGTGTATTAGGTCCTTGTGTGTGGTCATAGGCCCACGATACGTTTGGCTTTATGTGGGCCACTCCTTAGGAGCAATGATGGTTAAATGTTCACGTTGATGGGCGATGATGGTTAAATGTCCACATTTTGACCGTAGGCCCTTTATTATGTCGATTACCGATTCTGATTATCGAAGCCGATTCTGATTGTCAAGGCCGATTCTGATTATTGAAGCCGATTTCGATTGTCGAGGCCAATTCCAATTGTCGAGGCTAATTCTGTTTATCGAGCCCGATTTCAATTATCAAGGCCAATTTTAATTGTTGAGGCCGATTCCAATTGTCGAGGCCGATTTTAATTGTCGAGGTCGATTCCAATTGTGGAGGCTGATTCCAATTGTCGAGGCCAATTCCGATTATCGAGGCTATTTTTAATTACCGAGGCCGATTCCTATTGTCGAGGTCAATTTTGATTATCGAGGCTGATTGTATAGGCCGATTATCGTTGCCAGTTGTCGATACCGATTATGAGTATGTAACAGCATAGCATCATAATCCATGCCCATACGCATCATTTGCATGTTTGTTATGAGATATAATTTACAATTGTATATGTCATTAAGCAGGTTGTTATGAGACTCTTTGATAGTCAGAGATTTTCTCATATGAGCGCACAGTATGTGCAGGATTGATGCGTGACTGGATTGTATGACTCCTACATCTTGCATTCTGTGATTGTGATTACTATAAGCCCTAGCGACATCAGGGCTATGGTCTCCACATGCATGTCGTGGATGGCTAGATAGGACACAAGAAATGTTTAGTTCGATCATCTGGGCACTTTGGATGTCCGTGAGTGAAAGTCCATAAACCTCCGTGGCCAGGAGACGCCCCAACGTCTAAACCGAGTGGATACATGAGCGCCCGAATGTAAAATACCAGTAGACTGCATCTCCCACTGTGTCGTGGTCGATTAAAAGGGGGTGTGGCCTTATCTATCCGAGTAAGGGGGCAATAAGTTAGACTGAGTTTGACCAGCTCCCAAATGGGTCCACTATCGATGAGCCAGGTAGGCATTGGTATACTACTAGCAGGCGAGTAGTGAAGTCTTTTTCACTCGCTGGGCTACCCGGCCGGCTGGGGCGATAGCCAATTTAGAGTATACTAGACCTCAATGATGATCTCAGAGATTTATGCTACTGATATGTGGACTTATTGAGTAGGAGTTGCATACTCATTCATTCATTCATTCATTATCCACTCGTGTTGTTAGTGCACAAATATTTATTATGTGTATCTTCGCAATGACCAGAATTTCAGTTAGGGCACGCAACTAACCTGAGATTAAGAGTTTAATACATTGAGTCTGAATATCCAAATGTAGGTATGGGACTAGTTTTGATAGAAGTCTCATGTGGTGGACCCCGTAGCCTGCGATACTACGTACTATTATCCCGACTTCACACTCCAGCTTGGTCATTTCATTCGCATCGTATATTGTATTGCATCCTCAGCACATAATATTTGGTTTACTGTACTTTTGTATTATATAACCTAATTAAGGTTGACGGTATTCATGGACTCAGTATCTGATATTTGGCTTACTATGTCTCTGCATTGCATAGCTGATTTACATTGCTTTCTCGGTATATGATATTAGTTTATTATATTTTTTCATCGTATAACCTGGATAAGGCTGATGGTATTTATGGATTACTAGTATTTTTGCTTACTCTGATATCTATATGCTTAGTACGTGTATCGCACACACTTTCACCACCCTCTGAGCTTTCTGTAAGTTTATGCACGATAATTGCGTGCAGGTGGCGTTAAGTAGCAGCAGCGTTAAGCTTGGAGCGTGCGGCCATCTTCTAGAGCTTTGATTTTCAATATATGTATTTCTCTTTCAGCACTATATTCAAATGTTTATATTAGTGGATATATGATGATGATGTTGCTTTTGTGATTTGGGTATACTTGTGGTTATGCTTTTACGAGATAATGCATATTAGAAAAAACATCCTTTTTAGAGAATCCCAGGATCTGAATCTGGCGTATGGACGCTGGGAGCAGAGAATGGGGTACTACGGAGGCTGTAGACACCGGATTCAGCGATCAAAAATTTTGTGAGCCCAGTTTTTGAGTTTGGGGTGTGACAGTACGTAACTGCCTCCAACCCATATGTCAGGGAAAATAGAGTCTCCTGTCACGGTTCAGGCTGTGGTTCGTTAGGCCCACAGAACCTTTGAGGAGTTCCTTGGCCCAAGCTCCTTTTACTTGGTCTTGGTCCAGAGGTGTTGCTTGATGATCTCGTTGAAAGCCTCAACTTGCCCATTAGCCTGCGGATGGCGAGGAGACGAGTATACACTTTGAATTCTGAGGTTTCTACACATCTCTTGATATTACTTGTTATCGAATTATTTTCCATTGTCCAAGACAATGGTCTGAGGTATCCCAAACCAACAGATAATATTTTTTTAAATAAAATTCATGATTTTTTGTTTGGTTATCTTGGCCAATGGCTTGACCTCTACCCATTTTGTGAAGTAATCCACAACAACGACAATGAACTTAGTCTGACCCTTCCCCATAGGGAAAGGTCCGATAATGTCAATTTCCACTGAACGAAGGGCCACGGCCCAGCCATAGGGGCGAGCTCCTCTGGTGACTGTCGGGGAACCGATGAAAACCTCTAGTATTTGTCGCAACACTGGACGAGCTTCCGCGCATCACGTTAGATGGTTGGCCAATAATAATCTTGTCGCACAACCTTATGGGCTAACACTCGTCCTTCAGAGTGTTGGCTCCATATTCGATCAGAAGTGGAATCGAGGAATCGATGCTCGGCTTTTCTATGAACTTGATCGGTATTAACTGAGGGATCTCGTCTTCGTTGGTTGTGGCGAGCTTCACTAATATGTCGGCCTTAGAGTTTTATGCCCGTGAGATCTGGACGACAGAGCAATGTTAAAATCCACCAATCAATTCCATAGCTTTTAGTAGATAAGCTTTCGATTGTTCTTTCCTGGCCTGGTAAACGCCTGCTATCTGGTTGACAACTAGTTGTGCATCACTAAAAATGTCAAGATGAGTGACTCCCAAATTGGCCTCCAAGCGAAGTCCGAGAAATAGAGCTTCATACTTCACCGTGTTGTTAGAGGCTTGAAATCCAAATCTTAAGGCATAATTCATGTAGGTATGATCGGGAGTTTCCAAGATGACCCCTGCCCTGCTTGCCTTAGAATTGGAAGAGCCATCAACAAATAACCGCCAATGGGGTTGGGCGGGGAGTGAAGCGGGATCGAACTTTTCATGATTGTGAGGAGTGGACGTCCCTTCTAGAGAAATAGGTTGGTCAAGTTCGGTAGAGGGTGGTTCTGATTACTATGTAACTTCAACGATGAAATTGGCCACGGCCTGGCCATTGACCGCAACCCTAGGCCTATACTAGATGTCCAACTCGCTCAACTCAATCGCCCATTTCGTGAGTCAGCCCGCGGCTTCCAATTTCTAATGAAGTATTTACCGCAATGGATGGTCAGTTAGAATGATGATCGAATGAGCTTGGAAGTACAATCACAAGCATCGAGAAGGATTTGGAGAGCAAAGGTGGCAACCCCAAGTATTGCTTCAACTGCTGGAAGGCTGTCTCGCACTCCTCGGTCCAGTTTACCATTTGTCGACCTTTTAACTATTTGAAGAAGGGGAGGCATCTATCTGTGGCTCAAGAGTACACGAAACGGTTGAGTGCAGCAACTCTCCCAATCAATCTCTAGATGTCTTTAATTATCTTCGGTGATTCCATGTCAAGCAAAGTCTGAATCTTCTCAAGGTTTGCCTCGATCCCTTGCTAACTAACCAGAAAACTGAGAAACTTGTCTGAGCTTAGGCTGAATACGCATTTGCTCGAGTTCAGTTTCATCTGATATTCTCGAAGGACGAGAAACATCTCTTCAAGGTCGGCAATGTGATCCGACGCTTTAATGTTCTTGACAAGCATATCGTTGATGTATACTTCCATTGTTCGCCCTATCTGTCAAGCGAACATCTTGTTGACCAACCTTTGGTAAGTCACTCCAGTATTCTTTAATCCAAATGGCATTACTCGGTAATAGTAAAGACCTTTATCAGTGACAAAAGTGGTTTTATATTTATTAAAATAGTGCATTATAATTTAATTGTAACCTGAATAAGTATCCATAAAACTAAGTAACTCATGCCTCGTAGTGCTATCAACTAATTGGTCAATCCTGGGAAGAGGGAAGCTATCCTTCGAGTGGACTTTGTTTAAGTTGGTATAGTCTATACAGACCCGCCACTTCTCATTGGCCTTTTTCACTAATACGATGTTAGCTACCCATTCGGGGTAGTACACTTCCTCGATAAACCTAGCCTTAAGAAGCATTCCAACCTCTTCCTCAATCACAACATACCTCTAGGGCCGAGGACACATCGCTTCTGTCGGATCGATTTGTAGGTCGGGTCGATGTTGAGGCGGTGAGTGATGATCGAACGGTTGATGCCTGAAATATCCTCATGAGACCATACGAAGACATCGGCATATCAGCACAGCGATGCTGTCACCTTCTCTTTTAGCAGTGATGTTAGGGATGAGCCAATTCAAACGGTCTTGGATGCATCGGACTCGTCCAGATGAACCTGGATGAGGTCTTCTACTTGTTGGCCACATTCAGGAGATTCGTCGTGCGGGTCCAGGGACTCGATCGTCGCTACTTCGGATGGCACCTTCAGAGCTGTAGCATAACATCGACGAGCATCGTGTTGATCTCTCTTGAAATTCCGACTCCTGACTCGGTTGGAAAATTCATGGAGAGATGGTATGTCGAAACTATGGCTTGGACAAGACATAGCAAGGGTCAGCCGATGATAGCGTTGTAGACTAAAGGTTGGTCGACTATAAGAAAGTTGACCATGACAGTTGCTTGGTTCCTGTGAGGGAGAGTTGAATGGTTCCTTTTGAAAGGATTTGTCCACTTGAGAACCCGATCAAGGGAGTTCGTACCGATCGCAGCATAGATTGTTCGATACTCATCTTATCGAACGCCTGGGTGAATAGCATGTCAACAGATGATCATGTGTCCACAAGGACCCTGAATACTTTACAGTTCGCTATGGTGACCGAGACGACCAAAGCATCATCATGCGGGTGATGGATGCCCTGCGCGTCTTCCTTTGTGAACGCTATCTTGTACTTCTCCAATTTCCTTTCCTTAGGGGGTCAGGCCAGGACCATGACCTCAGCTTCAGGCCGACTAATGTTCCTTGCATAAGTTTTGCAAGCATTATTTAAGTTGCCCCCACCTTTTTGACCACCAACAATGGCTCGGATTTCTTCAGTCAGACGGTTGTCACTCGGGCATTCTTTTGTAGTCGTGGTTCTTTTGGTCCCTGAATCAACATGTTCCCCGATATGTCCTTCCAAGATGAGCCTTTCAATCTCCTGCTTCATATCGTAGCAGTTACTTGTATTGTGCCCATGATCAAGATGCAAATGGCAATACTTATTCTTGCTTCGTCGGTTGGGGTTGCCTCAGAGCTTGTTCAGCTAGTTGACGAAACCTTCGACCTTGATTTCCATCAGGACTTTCTCCTCTGGTTTATTGAGCAGGGTGTACGTCGCAAACTTGTTGACGGCTTGCTTGCCCGACCTACGCTCATCCCGAGGTCAATCATCCTTTCATTTCTTACTAGAACTAGTTGAATCGGCTTCCTTTTTTCCCAATCCTTTTGCTGAAGAATTTTTGTTTTGGGCTACCTCATGTAGGATTCTAGATTCCTCAGCGTCGGTGTACTTCTGGGACCGGTTCATGAACTCATCCAACATCATAGGTGGATTCTTATCCAGGGAAAAGAGAAAAGCCTTGTCTCTTAACCCCTGCATGATGGTGTTTAAAGCTGTCTCGTCCGAATATTTTCAGACCTGTGAGGCTTCAAGGTTGAAGTGTCTGATGTAGTCCTTAAAGAGTTCTCCTTCTTTCTGAACTATGTTTTTCAGATGTGTCGATGCTTTCAACTTCTTTTTCCCCCCGACGAAATTTGCAACAAAAGCCTCACTAAGTTCAGTAAACGAACTAATGGACTTGGGCTTTAGTTGTTTGAATCAGAGCCGAGCAGTGTCGGTCAGGGTGAGCGAGAAGGCTCGGCACATAACCGCATCCGAGGCATCATGCAGCTCCATATAGGTCCTAAAAGATTCTACATGCTCAGTTAGGTCAGCCTTTCCGGTGAAGAGGATGATCTGCGATAGGCGGAACCTGTCCGGTAGTCGAGCATGCATTATGTCAGTTGTGAAGGGGGATTCGGTCTCCTCCCTTCTAGCAGGGTTAACCAATTGACTCTGCTTCATATCCTTAATTTGTTTCTGCAGATTTTGAATCTCCACCTTCCATGGTTCCTCACTATCCGCAGTTCCTTCGGCCGGGGGCCAATTGCGCCTTCTCAAATCTATTTCGTGTCGAAGGTCATATGCGGGCAAAGGGGCGGTCCCTGAAACATGAGTTGGAGCTAGTTCAGCTGGGTTTTAGGGCTGACTCAACTGAGGAACTTCTTGCAGGGCGGAAGGCCGCAGGTCCAGGACCTAGCGAACGTCACTCGATCAGGCCGTACTCCTTCACTTGTTGGGACTGCATTTGTTCCAGCATTTGTCTCGTATAGTCTAGCTTGAACCTGACATCCCTTTCCTAGGCGTCTCGTCGATCGTTACCACGATTCCGCTAAGCGTGCCTAGTCAAACCGGAGGTCACTTGGCGGGTTGGAGAACCCTAACAAGTCTCCCGTTGCGCTGGCTGGTTCGTGGGTTGTGAGGCCTGACTAGCCGATGGAAGGGTCGCTATTAGAGTCACCTTCGAAGGAGACGATACTTTCTTTTTTCCTCTCGCCATGGCAAGTTGTGCAGTGTTTTGGTAGAGCAAAAACGACTTGTAATGCCAATCCCACAAACAGCGCCAAATTGTTGATGCAGTTTGTGGCTCACCCCCTTTTTACTACTTGAACACCTGCACAAGAAGAGGACAAAGGAGACCCTAGCTTGACCAAGGGACCCTTTGATGCTAAAGTCAAAATCTGGGTCTAAGAATAATGGTTTATGGGTGAAAATGTGCGTATGCCTTTCACCTTTTGACGACCCTATTTATAGAAGAGAAGTCATTCGGTCCTTTTAGGGATTTCCTTAAAAGGAATTGATTGTGATCTTTGAATGATCCCGATATCTCCGATTCCCTGAATTATCAGGATCAAAGATTATCTTCCAAGGATCGTAGATAGAGATATAGAGCCGATTTCTTAGCTCGGCTTAGGGCAAAGTTCATCGACCAACATCCAAATGAAAACAAGTGTTAGGGCTCGGCCAACCGCTGATCATCTCTGGAGTATTAGTATTCTCAGATGGCTTATGTTGAAGTTGACCGAACCTCTTCCTGTTGATTAGTTGACCCTTAATCAGTTATAAATTTGGATTAAGTTAATCCATGGCCGACTTATCATGGGTTGATAACTGTCTTATTAACTGACCTAGGAGGTAGGTCAGACTGAGGTTCGGCCGAGGCTTGGTCGGTTTTTACCAGATCAGTGTCCGACCTATAGGGTGGATCAGCATATAGTTAGACGTCTCTGTGAGGTCCCTAGGGGGACCAAAAAGTGCATCGACCTCATTGGATGTCTCTCCTTGTGGATCTATACATATAGGCCGTGGTCAGGCTCGGTGTCCTGTGAGTCCATGTCTCTCCTTAGGGCGATTTGGAAATGTAGGCCGCAGTCAAGCCCAGTTCGTAGTGAGTCCAAGCCATGTCGAAAGGGTCGGTCCATTACTCAAGCCGACTTTATCGACTTGTCATATTTTTCCCCAACAGTAGGAAATAGAAAAATCAAGACCATGTAAATCCCATAAATTAAAATACTCTGCTATTATTTTATTTCCATTTTTACTCAGGCTAGAAGTAAAACCATGTGAAATTGTTACCAAAAAACAAACCATGGGAAACCGTTCTTATCTGTCTTTCGGAAATGCATGAATGTAACATGTGAAAAATCATGTTATCATCAGCTGAAAAATGTAGCTTACTCATGCCATGATTCCTTACATGTGGGGCCCAGATTAAAGATCCTAGCCGTTCAATCTTCGGCCTTGTCTCCGTTAAAGACGAACCAGTTATGTTTTTCTTAGATCTCATGGGTACAAAGGTCCACACGCGGTAAGGATCGCCACACCAACGGTCCGGATTACCGAACTATGCATGTGCAATCCATTCAGCTACGCTCACCTAAAGCTGGCAGTCCTTTTTATTTGTTTTTTTAATTGGTATGTTGGAATCAGTTCGTCACCCTTCAAACACAAACTTGCGGCCCCAAAATCATACACATAATGCATGTTTATAACAATTTCAGCCACATCTGATGCACGTGAAATTTGAAAACACACCCGTCATCCCATCCATCCGACATTATCCAATTAAAAAAACTACTGGCCAGGATAAATTCCCGCTGTGAGCTGTTCCCAATAAACAAACTACGGCTTGTGATGAATACCGGCCGTCCTTTGGAGCTGATCCAATTAAAATAAAATAAATAAAAAAGCACTGGTCACGATGAATTCCGGCTGTCTGTCGGAGCTCAGCTGGGCCAAGTTCCCATGTTGGACTCATCTCAATCATTAGAAGCTTGGGCCTCACTAATAGCTGTTTTCTCTTTCAATTCTCTAATCAAAAGCTTCATTCCCTTAAACCTGTGAGGGGTGAAAAAAACCCCAAAATATGGTTTTTGCAAGATAAAATGTAGGTTCTGAATGTGATAGCCGTCCATAAAAATGTTGTTTATTAGATGATGCGGCACACTAAGCAAAGTGTGCCAGTGACGAACCCAAAAGGTTAATTACATATATTAGTATATGATCGTGGCTGTTGTTTATGGGGTCATGTTAGAGTGATCCAAACCGTTTATATGATGGACCTCACCTTTTAACGGGGTATAAAAATTAAGAAGAATAAAAAAAAAAAAATTTAAAAAAAAAAAAAAAACACATATTGAAATATCTCAATGATTCAACTCTTTTGAACTGTCAATAAGTGGACCATTGATAGGATTTTCTGAAATTGGAGAGTTTTTTTTTTTTTTTTTTTCATCTATAATGAGGACCATCGTATGAATAGTTTGGATCATTCCGACATGAACCCAAATCCCACTGCAGCAATATTGGTGTTAAAATATAGCAATAGGTCAGGATGTATTATAGCAAACCTCTTGGGTGAGATAGGATATTACTCATCCGAGTCAACTCAGACTCGGTCGAGTTAGATCAGGGACGATGCCATGAGCCAGCGGCGTAAATAAGCCCAACTTGGACAAGACACCTCCTAACTTGGGTGAGTAGTGACTCATTCAAGTTAGACGGAGTCAAAAAAAAAATAAAAAATCCATGCTCTGTAGCATCTGTTAGACAGGCCACATGCCTCGTATAGCCGATTCTATAGATAGACAATGTATAAGTAAAAGATTTTGTATTTATCATTTTATCTTGTATAGCCATTGTAAAGCTTTATATATTCAACCCTTCAGAGTTGTCTCAAATACACAGAAAAGCAAAAGAGAATCATTTTCCTCAAAGCCTTCATTATTTTTGCTTTGTTTTCAGCGTCTCCCACTTAAACACTAAATTCAAAACTTTTTCTGAGTGCATCTCATTTTCTTACAGGTTTATTTATTTATTTTCAATGCTCTATGACAAAAACAACTTACGTGAAAGTGGTTAAAAGTCAAGTGAACCACCTTTCACGGAATGGCACCAAATACCAGCTTTTGATTCTTCACCGGCCATTACAGGTTATGACATGGGCCCACAACAGCAGGATTCGGTAAAAGAACAAATCCCCCCAGAAACTGATAGAAAAGGACCCATGAACTGGACAGGCCCGGATGAAACAGATCCTGCAGCTCTCACCGGGTCCTGTGGCGGGGCCCACCAGCTTCCAGCAGCCACGTGCCCTACCCCATTTGAATTGAACGAAAGAATAATCTGATGGGCACCGGCCATACGTGGCGCATGGTGTTTGCGGTGGTCCACCTTGAATGTGGGTGCCACTAAAATAAGGGGGAGCTTTTGGGTCTCTTTCTGACGTGGGAGTGGCTATGTATCGCTCTCTCATTGGTCCCCACATGGCCCATGTCATCCTCCATGATCCACCTTTTGATGCTGACCTCACCCGGTGTCTCACCCACATTTTACTATAGTATATACCTGTTATGTCCACACGCCGACAACATGCAATGCTCCTGCGACCTGAGAACAGTATTCACAGATTAGAATAAGCCCATCTGCAACTCAGAAGATGCAGATAGGCCAGCAGTATCTTGTCTAGCACAACAATAATAGCATTGATATCTGCATTACCCAATTGCTTGATATCTTAAGACTGTCAATGAGAAGCTGTAGAAAGACTAAGAACCCCAAGACCATGAAATGTACCATTGCATACAATCTGATTATATTGGATGTGTCTTCCACATGGGCAGATGCAGATGCCCACCTGCACATTGAAATATATATATATATATATATATATATATATATATATATGAAGAAGAAGAAGCAATTGCAATCATCCGATCTTGTCGGGGGGGGGGGGGGGATTTGGAATGAGGAGAACTGCATGTAGCCCATTCATTGAATGGCAAGCTCGGCTATCCAGCAAGTCATCCTACACCAATGCCCATGGACATGGTGAGCTGAACAAGCGTCCACCTATTCGCATGCCTATCTGCACGCACAAACAGTCCACATAGACATGAGTGCCACTGACAGGGAAACTCAATGCTTGTGAGAAAGCTCAAAAGCATCTCTTCCTGGCCCCCCACTGATGCAAGATATTCACATGCACTGGGTTTCTGTTCATGCCTGCCAGCCTGCCTGCTTGCCCATCCATTTGCAGTTCGCAAACACATCTATTGAACTTTTCAAAGGTACATGTATCTTATGGGCATTGTTCATCTCAAAATAAAAATCAATGGTGATCACAAGTGTGCGGGTCCACTGGAGTATGGAATCTGGACCATAAAAAAGGGGAAAGAGCAAACCCACATGAATTCTGGTGTCAGTGATACTGAAATAATGATCAAACATGGTCAACTGAGGAAACTAACAAGCAGAATTCTTTCGAGCCGAATTAGAGCTACCATCCATTAACTGGACTAATAAAATTGGGGAATGGTTTATTCGAACAAGCATTATCAGTATTGTAATGCTTCAAGACCTGGAAACCATTAATTCCTATTAACATTTTTCCATCAAGCAAGAAGCTTTAATATTAGAAAAGAAATTTCCTACAAAACATCTCAAGGAAAGACGAGTTGTCAAAACTGTTCAGATTATCATGGGCCAGTTCATTGAGGGCCATAATCGACTACCTAAAAGACCATGTACCAACTTCAAGAAATGTAACATCCAACCATTAGGATGGTTCGCTAGGACCATGTAAAAAGCATATATGTTCACTTCTGATAATTAGCCATGTTGGATGAGTGTCTTGGAAAGGGAACTCAGCAGGTTCATATGCCATTGCCATTGGAGAAGACATGAACTTTTAACAGCAACATATCCAAAAGTTCGGGCACCCAACCATGTAGATGACCTGACCCAAAAATCAAGTAGGTCAACTCATTAGTGGTGCACACATACAAAAAGGAATGAAAGTTTAGAAAATGTTACCAATGGTCAGACAAGATATACATGTGTAGCCAAACTGATGAATGGACCAGTTTATCTACAAATTGGGACCCACCTGAAGCATGGCTTGGGTGCCACATGCAATTGCGTCAACCTATGCAACTTGGACAGAGGTGTGTGGGTATCGGCTATGAAGAGGAGCTTTCAGACATGATGATCTTCAGAAACCCAACATGCTACAGATGGTACAACGTTGGAAAATGTATTATTGCACACACGTTGGAGTGTGTGTGTGTGTGTGTGTGTGTGTGTGTGTGTTTCCTTCATACATACACAGCATACAGAAAAGTGCATCCACATAACTAGAAAATACACTGAGAACTACATAAAAATATCTATAAATACCGTGAAAATACAACAAGAAGAGATAAACTAGATTTTATCTAATAGAAGCGAAAATGTCTCCAATATCCATCTGAATGGTGACAGGCTGCCACAATTTTTTTTTCTTTTTTTTCTTTTTTTCAAAAAACAAGTGTTAATGTCATAGAGTTGTCATGCGCATACTCATGTATGGACAGGTGCATGTAGCAAAGCTCCAGTAGCAATGCATGAGTTTATTTGTACTTGTATTTACATAACAAACAATCCATCATTTTTACAATGACCATGTACATAAATGTCAACTTCCAAGTATTTTTAGAGGGTTAACACGTCATTCATATTGTATTTTCTTCAGAAACTAACAAACTCAATGAAAAGAACTGTAGGATCTAAAGTTCTTACATGCGCCTTTGAATGCAATGGCCTATGCAAGATTGTAACTGCAGATGAATAGAAGAAACTCTAGCATTCCATAGCACTGACGCATAAATAGGGAGAGAACATGAAAATAAAATTTATTGTTAGTATAAAATACAGAAAAATTCTGGTAAAAATAAGCCAACGGTGGTGTTCGAGTGAACAAACAATGCAAGCTTGTCATGGAGAATCAAACACTCATCACATCAAGGACACCCATTTTGTAGCGCGTTGTTAGCCAAAGAATCTGGAGAAATGAGATTTCATAGGTTTTTTTAACAATAGGATCGATGACAATCAGCAGCGAAAAGTAATCGGTCATGGACTGGATCATGAGTTTTATCAAAACGGACATAGATGTCCTCTGTTTGTCCATAAAACAAGAAACTATTTTCCAGCATGGGGTAGCCAAGCTGTAGTGATAGGAAACTTTTTTGGTCAACATATTGGATAGTGGAGTTCAATCAAAGTTCTCAGCCACAGGTATTGGCATATACACTATAAGCTACAGGGACCTGACCAGTTTTGGAAGAAAGTACTTCAACCAGTTGCATCTGCAAGAACCAAGAGCAGTGTTTCATCACTGTCCACGAATCTGGACCAATCATTCTCCACAGTAAATCCAAATCTGTCGGCAAATACAAGATGAGCTTTGATTTGTAGGTTGAAAAGTAAACAAATCAATCTAGTCCATGGAGACTTGATGCCACCTTCAATTTGCTAAACCACCCAATGGGATCATATGTCTAGGAACATCACCACCAAGAGTCAAAGATGCCCACTCAATTTCTTTGCTAAATTCCAAAATTGATCACATGGCGGAGTTGACATGCTTGCAACTGCATCTAGGCACACCTTAAAGCTCTGCTACAGAGTTGAGATCAAATCTTTTATACTTCAAAAATCATTTCTTCGATGCCAACACATCGCACCTTGCTGACATTGGAGAGCTCCTCCAGCATGGTAGGATGCTGTTCTTAGTGCCTAGTCCGGGATATGCACAGACAGGCACATATCCCTGATGTAGCACCATTTCCAATAGCCAAAATGTTACTGAAATGTGTGTTCCACAATTTTTGGTATGGAAATATCTCTCGCCAATTAGAAAGTTTAGAGAACACCTGGTGGGACATGCTAGCCTGTCCCCAGCCTAAAGGGTTCGATGCCAGGTAAGCAGCTGGTCCTTGAACTTTGGCCAACCTTAGATGGGAATGATTGGCAAACCAGGATCTGTAAAGCTGAGCCCAAATGGCTGGGACAAGGCTACGATAACAATGGATGAGAAATTAAAACGTAACTACGAATAAATAAAATAAGAGGAACTCATTTTTAAGTGGCACCCAAACAGGACCTGAATGTTGAAATGAAATTTCCATCACCCAAACTGTAGAGAATAGAACTCTCTTTAATTGAGGTTAATTTATGTTGAGAACTAAATTATCTCAATTAGCCTTTAATAAAAGGGGTTCGAGCCCAAAGCTCAGTGGTAGATAGAGTGAGATTCAACACTGAGGTCAAGAGTTCGAGCCCATACTTACAACTTTTTTTTTAAAGCCTTTAATTATATAATTAAATTCTCTTTAATTACAAGGAGACTTCAAGTTTCAAGTGGCGGAGATTAGTAGAAGTTTCTCCACTTACATGCATTGAAGCATAGTTCAAAAATAGGAAAACTTGACTCGATTAGATGTCCAGCCAGGTCAGGTTGACTCGAAGACATGATTGAGTCTTTATAGGAATCTACTTGATATTTAATAATTAGATTATAATATTTGGAATAGTAACAAATATCAGTATATATACAATAAAATAGCAAACATATACAACAGTTGATATTTACTGCACTGGTTTTCATGAAAATGACCAGGGAGCCTTACATTTTCCTTTTAAAGACCTTTTGACTGGGCAGGTGACGTGGTTCCAGTCACGTTGAGTTGGATTGAGCCTGCCAAGTCAGCGAGTGGACCCGACAAGTCATACCGAAACTTGACCGACCAACACTTAGAAGCGAGTTTCTCACTGACCAGTCTTAAAATCTCACTGATTTAGTTGACTCGGCCGAGTTCCGAGTCAAATCAAGTGAGTCTTTGAACTATGCCTTGAAGTAGCTCCATATATAGGGGACTGGTTCACCAACCTACATAGTCACATCCCTACACTCTGTCTGTCATCACATTTCAATTCCCTTTACCTGCATTACAACTCCAATACAACAAATGCATCATCATCACCTAATACATCTAATGCTTAACACATGCCATGCATATGACATATCATGCTTGAGTTATGCACTATAGTCTGCCGCCTAACATCAAACCAATGCATGGCGCATACACCCACAACATGACATCTAATACCATGTCATTAAATATATATACAACCAGTGTTTGAAGCATCGGTATCGCTACAAGTTTCGTTGGCCAAGGATACAAAAACAATGTCTATATTGCCAATAATATCACCAATAACCAGAAATGCGGGGAAGCATTGGGGAAATATGAGGAAAGGTGAAATTTTTTAGTGAAGCTTTAGGAGAAGCTAAAACACACATTTGCATATTTAGAAATAAAAAATTGCAAAAGAGTGCATAAATAATAAGTTTCAATTATGGGGGCCTAAAATCATGTGTTGTTGTAAGAAATCTGTCCATCCCATCCACCCCATCTATCCATCCAACCATCCCATCTATCCATCTAACCATCCAACCTTCCATCAAAACATTCATCAATATTTCAAAATATTGACAACACAACATTTCGCTAAGAAATCGTTGACAAGTAGAAAGGAAATGAATGACCGTGGTCTCAATCAATGTTTGAAATATCGGTATCATGTTACGTATCGCATACTTGGGATACAGATACGTATCGGTTATCGCACGGGATATATCGTTTGTATCAGGTAATTTATTGCACTTTTTGGAAAACATAGGGAAATTTTGGGGAAATGGTTAAATTTTTCAATGAAACTTCAAGGATTGTTAAAAATAAAAATAAATAAATAAACCTTAATACACACTTTTCAATTAAAACATCTCAAAAAAAAAAAAAAAATGCACATAATAGGTTTCCTTTGTATAGGGTCCTAAGCTATGTGTTGTCTGACTAGACTAATGCAACTATATTTAAATCGAATGCATAACATTTAGAGTGTATGTGATGATCATTTCATCAAACATTCCTAAATACTTCAAAATTAGTCTAATTAACAGCTGATTAAAGGAAAATTTTGAAAAAAATAATTTTTTATTAAAAAATAATTTTTATTTTCCAAAAATTGTCAAGGACTTAACAAATCAGTAGATCAAGCCTCATATATGCTTGATTTCATATTTAGAGTGAAACATTGCAAGCAATTTGGGAGAAATTGGTGAAATTTCAAATTTTTCTCAAATTGGACCACCTACACTCAAATTTCAAAATTAGAATGTATGTGATGACATTTCATCAAATATTTCTAAATATTCAAAAGTAGTCTTAATTGACAACTGGTTGAAGGAAATTTTTGAAAAAATATATGGAGAATAGAAGAACCAATGCATTTAGAAATCAAAGCTCCAACTACATGATTTTTCATGCAAAACATGAATAACAATAAATTTATAACCATTTGACACTGATTTAACATAATTTCAACAAAAAAATGGATCAGAAATTGAAAATGCTCACCGGATCGAACATGTGGGATATATAAGCATTATCCGTGTATTTCGTATCGCATAGGTGGGATACAAGATATGTCGTGGGATATATCGTTCAATATCATCAATATTTAAAACATTGGTCTCAATATCACCCATGTTGCAATAACGATAATATCACGATATTATTGTCAACAAATTGAACACTATATACAATTATGCACCCCATAAAAAATTTTGAAATAGAATCTTTGTTAATAAACAGATTTTTGGCGATGTCAATACATTGGCGATATTATTGAAATATCGTCGATGGCGATACAAGAAACACCTGGAATTTACATAGTATTGGTGATACATTGGCAATATTGATAAATTAGTAATACAACCGATGCCTAGAATCAATGTTGTCAAAATCCTACAATTTACGATTTATGATATATTTTGAATCCAACCTTGAAACCCTTTTCATATGAATCCTATGATTATATAATTTGAATCCTATGATTTACAATTCAAATCCCGATTTACGATTCAAATTATACTTGTTCTCATTTATTTTAAGCTTCACTTGGCTTTCATTTTATGTTTTTAAATTGGTGGGAGCTTTAAGAATTGTTTAGAAAAGGTAAATTAATTTATTTGCTCTTTGTAAGAGACTAGATTATATATATTCTCTTCAACATTAAATCATGTAGCTTTTTTTGTGATTTCTTACTTCTTAACTGATCGAAACACCAAATTGATGTCTAAATTGTTGTAATATTATTATGGGTGGTTACGATCATGCTAACTTATATGTATTATAAAAAGATATTACGAAATCAAAATATCTTTTTTCACTGGTTTACAGTATCAAAAGCCGCTTTTGCACCGTGATTCTACATTCTAGAAAGGTAACAAGAATATAAATTATTAAAGGACCCTCGTATATATTTTTTTAAGGGAAATTTCTTGAAAGATTTAAATAAAAAAGGAATAAGATTCCTTTGATTCCTTTAACACTATCATAGCATGGTGTTACTCGGTGCACATTGATGGCAAAAGGAAGATTGATGAGTTTCAAAAAAAATCGGATTTGTTCTCGTTTTTCAAAAAAAAAAAAAAAAATATATCATTTTTTAAGAAAATGATAAAAAAATCTTACGATTTACGATTCGATACGATTCAACCCCTAGTACAATTTGTGATACGATAACGATTTTGACAATATTGGCGATACTTAGCGATACATTGCCGATGCTTGGAATTTCTAATACTACCAATGTTATCGGTATCGCTACCAGTGTTATTAGTATCGCCGAGCTAGAGATACGGATAATATCGGGGATACTTCAAACAATATATACAACATAGGAATATCTAAGATGTTCCTCTACCACCAATGCAAACAAGGTAATTCTTGCAGTAATCATGCATTCAAAATAATCCACGACTCTACAAAATCATGGATGTGCAGAGTGGTTTGTGAAGATCCTGAAGGTTTGTGATTGAAATGACTAGCTTGTCAACAACCCGAACAGGCATTATCAATGGGCATCGCTCGTTACAGTCCAGAGTCCATCCTCATTTTCTAGAACTTGGATACATAAGCAATGTAGCCTAACATTAGAATTTGTAGTCAATTTTAATAGGCAAAGATAGTGCATACAGTTTGACTCAGTCTTGAAATATGCATGAAAAGTATAAAGACTAATCATACAACTCGATTGAATAATTTCTGAAGACAACCTATCCAAGATCCCTGAGGGCCTGTTTGGCCGGGCAGATTGGATGGGATTGGAAGGGATTGGAAGGGATTGGAAGATAGATCCCAGGATTGGCCAGGCGGGCCAAACAGACACGGGATCCTGATCTCCGGATACAGCAATCCCATGGATCTTAAGACAATCCACTGACATCACCATCATTACTTTTAAATCCCATCCAGTCTACCCTAATCCCTTCAAAATTGCCTGGGACGTGTTTGGTTCGAGGGATTGAAAGGGATTGGAAGGTTTAATCCCGGGATTGGCCAGGCGTGCCAAACAGACCGGATATAGCAATCCCGGGATATAGCATTCCCATAGATCTTGCACCAATCCACTGACGCAGTTATCATTACCTTGAAATCCGTGCAATCCACTCCAATACCATCCAATCTCATCCAATTTGCCCGGCCAAACAGACCCTGAGAATACTTCGTAGGATTTCAATTGAACTTCATAATTAGTCTCCGATCGGCCCAAAGAAGCACCACAACCTGAACGGGACAATATAAAGAAGATTCCCAGTACCTCCTAAAGCCGACCAACGGTCCAGATGACCCAAACGACACCGACAAGAATTGTCATGTGGCACCACCAGATTTGCCGAGATGGGCCCGTACCACTGCCAGTTGAGGTGGCAAATATGCTTCAACAAACATGGAAAAAAAAAACACTTTGGGAATCAGATTCCAGTCTATGACCAATGCCTCGTATCAACGTAGCGAGCTCTTATCACTTAATAACACCTTGAATGTTGCAAAATTACGCTACATCAGCACTAGCGGGAATCCGATTCCCACCAGTCACCTGTATAAAAATCCAGCTCCTCTTCCTCATTTGCAACACTTGGCCCTCTGCTCGAAAAGGTTTGGGTAGGCTCGAGAGAGGGGTTGTGAGAGCGTGAAAGGGTCTTTGGGGAGCTTTGAGGGTGATAAGGTCTTCAAGAGAGGCCTCCTTTGGGAGCTCTCTAAGCCATCTCCTCCACCACGTTGGAAGGTTGCATGATTTAAGAGAGAAAAAGAGACAAAATTTTCAAAAAAGAAGTTCATTGAAGTCTACGAGTAGGTTTGGAGTCGGAAAAATCTAATCATCTCTTTGATAAAAGAGTATTTGATTGCCCCTTCTTCTCACATCTCAAATTAAGCTTGCATTCCAGTCCACGGATTCCATCTTGTATCTCTACAGCTATTGCTTCCATTTCTTTTACTTTATTACTACATTCATCTTGTATCTGGCTTTAGTGAGTTAGCCTGACGTCAAGCATAGCATCTCCGTAGGCCAACGTAGATGTAGTTTTTCTAGAGCTTAGTCAAATCCCTACAAAATCTAAAAATCCCGTAAAGTCAAGGCCACACATCGTGTGGGCGAAAAAGGGTGCCTAAACCCTTCCTTTTCCGTCACTGAGGCCCTTAGAAACCTTGGCCATAGATCAACTGCAGGAGTCACTTGAATTGGAGAACCTTCAATTCCCCAACTCTTAAGTGATTCTATAATTTCTAGCCGACTGTAAATTCCAAGTTTTCATTGGCTAGTGGCGACTCCAAATTGTATGCATTATCACATCTAAGTCAACACTACACCCCAACCACATTCAACACAAGAAAAAAGCCAAGAGTGTGCAATGCCTACTTGCAGGGCAGCATTCACAATTTCCTCTAATTTATCCACAAATAAATAAATAAATCCAAAAACAGAAAGAAGATAGTACTAACTCGTAACCAACATCAACATGCACAGTGCCACAGTGACAGATATCAAGTTCAGTCAAATGCTCCCCAAACTGCAACTTTCTTTTCTGAATTGTCTAGTATGGGCTATTTCCCTCTTAGGTAACTATTGCCACTAGTTACCTAGAGAGGCTTGTTATAGTAGCCCCTATAGGCTCCATAGTGGAGTCTACTTCTCCCTCAATTACTTTTTTCCTTCTCTTTTCTTTGGTTGGATTCACACTATCAAAACCCCCAAAGAGTAGGCATCTATGACTTGTTATGCCATTCCAGCAGGAGACCATTAGTGGGACTCTGGTGCAGAACATAAAATTCAAATATGATGTGCAAGATTTCGAGTTTAAGATCACGTTAGTTCAGAAATAATTACACAAATTTCATATCCCACACAAAAGTCCAAACATTCAATTAAGGGAAATCTATGCGAATACAGGCCTACACATGTTAGGGTTGTATCTATAAAAATTATGAATCAAACGATACTCAAAGATAAGTAATATTCATCCACACATGCATATCAATCAATCCTTAATCCAAGGGATTCACCAATTTCAACTCAAGGAACCCTAAGGTGAGAAAAATGACAAATAAATTAAGGGTAACGCAATCTAGGGTTAGGGTTGATGAAAATAAGTATGAAAAGGGGAAATAAAAGAAAACCTGAACCGGGAGACAATTCCGACGAGCGGACAGCTGGCCAGGGCCTGGCAGACGTGCGCACTAGCCTAGCCGCACGTGCAAGCGGGTCCCACACTCGAAAACCGATTCCTTGGTCCTGGTCGGCCAAGGGTGGGCTTCAAATCCCCAAAGTTTCAGGGCGATCCAAGCTAAGGGCTGTGCGCAGTGCTCCACCGAAGTTTCAACCCTCCTGCAGGGCCAAATTCTGAAAACTGACTGTAGGGAGAAGATCCGCTGCAAAACTGATGGATTCGAGGCGAGGATACCCCCAAAACTCGCGCCATGTGCGCAACCTATTACTTGGCGATGAAATAAACCAAAATAAAAACTAATCAAAGAAATATAAAGCGTTCATAATATTCTAAATAATATAAATAATCAAAACCTAAAATATGAAATCAATCCGACTAGTGGGCCCCGATCATGAGATCCCATGATGGGCTTTACTTGATTATCGGGCCCACTTCAATAAACCAAAACTCCTTCTAACTAGGAGACCCTCCCTATACGTCATCATCAAGCCAGATCGACTGTGGGGCCCTCCCTCTCCTTGGCCTTGCCTATGTGCGTAAAGGGTGGCGCATGTGCTCGAGATGTCCCCATCAATTCTCCCCGGCTACGAAGATTTCGCCACTGGCGAAATAAAACTCCGGAACCGCTCCAAGATGTCAGGATCAAGTCTCTGAAGCTCCTCCTCAGTGAGCCACATGTTGTCTGAAGTTGGGCATGACTTCCATTTAACCAGGTACTTCTGAAACCCGTCATCCGACGTTGAAACTATCTAATGGTCTAAGATACCCTCCATTTCCTCTCTGGGTGTGTGAAGACTGGGTATAGGAGGTAGAGGCTGGAAAAATAAGTCGGGACATAGAGGCTGGGAAAATGGTTCAAGAAAGGTAGGTATGGGAGGTAGAGGCTGAAAAAATGCGTCGGGACGAGTAGGTATGGAACATAGAGGCTGGGAAGATGGATCAGGAGGGGGTCATGGATTAAGAGGAAAGTCTAAGGAATCAGGATGGTTAGGCAAAAGGCTGGACAATATATCAATGGCCCGTTGAAATGCAACTAGATCTTCTATATTGAATGTGGAACTAATTCTCATGGAAAGTGGAAGATTTGCCACATAAGCATTGAGACCATTTCGTTTTATAATTTTAAAGGGTCCAGCGCTATGCGCGTGTAACTTACGAACGGCCCTCGGATGATACCGCTCGGGCCTAATGCGGACCATCAAAGAGTCTCTTCCATTAAATTCCTTAAAACATTTATGTTAGTCTGCAGAAAATTTGTAATGTTCATTACTAGCAGTGATCTTCTACCTGATTTCTTGATACCATGAATGAATGTGATACGCAAAAGACTCTGCAAGCTCTGACAGCCTATGGGACAATGACATAGGGACAAGATCAATAGGTTTCTCACGTTCATGACCAGTAACGACTTCATAAGGACTGAGACCTGTAGACCTATCAACAAAACTATTAAACACAAACTCGGTTGTAGGTATTACGGTGTCCCATGTTCTGGTGTGCTCTATATCCCTCCTAGGGAGAGACTCATCCAGTAGATCATCAGGAAAGACATCACGAAACTCATCCACTACCGGAATGGCCTTAGTGGGTAACTCTACACTAGCCTCTAATGCACTCTCCAGCCACAAAGCCGCACATGTTGTACCCCTCAAAATAATGGTCTTGATGTCCTTTATGAGGTGGGTGCATGGGTGCAAGCCCATAACTGATTCATTGACCAACTCCATTCATTAGTCTATCCTCCTAGCCACCTGCCTGAGATTGGACATCCACCCCAATGGTGGGGTTTGTTCCGGCGGAGGCCTTTAGTTGGGTAATGCGCACATCAAATTGATCAAAGCATTGGTCTATATGTTGTTCCCAGCGCTTACCCAAAAACTCGATCTACTGGGACAGTTTGTTTAATGACTCTTGCAATTGCTCCATGTTTAGTGTAGGGTACAAACCAAAACCGCGACCCGTACATGTAGGCATACACTTACTAACTCCACCTAAGGACTTTCTAGGACGACTATATGCAACTAAATAGGACTAAATGATCCTATGAGACCCTATATGAGGGAACTATGCAGAGTTACTAAAATCCAGCAATATAGTTGTTGAAATAAGGGAATAATAGAAAGTTACAGCAATGTAAACTGCTAACTTCTTGCTACCAGAAATTTCAGCAACTAATATTAGGGACTACGGTCTTCTAAACAGCTATAGCCTATATGTGATGAACTGGATGCATGAAGGACTCAAACAAACTAAACCCTAAATATGTAATGTATTTGTTGAGGGTTAAATATTGCATATTAGACCCCAATTATTACCTGATTTTATGTACATGATAATGCTTAACGTACTATTTTAATCGTGTTTTTGTTGCAAGGTGAATTTAAAGAGCTTGGACTGAAAAGGGTATTAAAAACCTGGATTTAACGCTCAAAAATCACCAAGGCAAGGGACGGACCCCAGGGGACCAAGATCGAAAAATTTACACGCCAAAGATCCGAGAAAATCAAGTGATTGGATTTAAACGATCCTAAAAGTCATCTAGAATACAAGATCACAGGGTTCCCACCATCCGTTCGGCTCGAAACTTTATATCTAGCCTAAGGACCATAAATTAACCGTACACGTCAAATTTCAGCCATTGGATCCTTGTGGAAGTAGCCCAATGGACAAATCAGCCACCAAATCTCTGATTTGGGGCCCACCTGATATTTGGATATACTTCAATTTTGGTCTCAACCTCTTAAATCGAATGGGAAATCGGATGGATGGAGCAGATCCCTCTGGATCATCAAGATGGGACCCACTTTGCATGGCGTGCACACAACCAGAAGTGCACGTGTTGCACCAGAATATACAAGGTCAGTCAGCGCACGCTGACCAACTCTCTTCCTCAACAAAATCAAATACGTCCAGCAGACGCACCCACCGGATTGGGTTTTGATAGTAGGCCCCACCCATCATCCAAATAGATGACCGGACCGTCCATATGCTCTAGAGGGTGGCCAAGACCCTAGAAATGCTTTCTTTTTGGTCCCTTGCGCACGTATACACGTGAATCGCCAAAAAACGCAGGATGGACGACGAATTGATTTTATACAGTGGACCGCACCAGAACTCGACAAAAATCACTCTTTTCTAACTGAAATTTTGCCAGGAATCCAATGAATGGGGTTGATTTCACCAAAAATATCACTATATGGCCCACAGAACACGTCAGCGCGGTAACGTGCGAATGGCTCGCGTCCGGTTTCTGGAAATCGTGGCCTGCTATAGCCCACGATCGTCCACTATTTCGACGATCTGGATCGTCCAAGTGAAGCCTAGGACAGCCATGACCCTAAACTAGGTGACGGAATCAAGTCGGGACGTTCGCTGTCCCGAAAATCCAGTCCAAACGCAGGTCGTTGCACATACTTGCGTTGCTGCATAACAGGCTGCGTAAGTCTTTTTCCTACGAAAAATCTCTACTCTCAGCCTTTATATCTATAAAAGGGAGAGAAAGAGAGGGGTATCCAGGGCAGCCGTGGAGGCGTGAATGTGAAGAGGAACGAGAGAGAACGTGGGCCAGCTCCATCATAAAGAGTTTGCCTTCCTTTTCTTCTTTACATTTTTTTTATGTTTTCTTAAGAGTTTTAAGATGATCATGTCCTTGATTAGGTAAACCACTTAGCTAGGGCTAAGAGGTGAAGCTTGTAGTGTGATGGGTTTAGTTCTATATCTTTGATTCATAGTTGTTGAACTCTCTTTGATTTAAGTTTGATTAGAAGGAATATTCATAGTTTTTAATGATTTGTTGTGACTTAAATTACAATAGATCTATAATAGCTTTGAGTATGTTCTTTTCATTATAGGATTTATGAATTTGGGAACCCTGTTGTTTACCATCGTCTCCTAGGCAGGTTGGGTGATAGAATCCTTCCTAACGTTCATAATTCCCTTAGATTGGATATGGATTGATTAAAGTTCCGTTGTTTGCTTTGTCTCATGGGGCATGGTTTTGTGATGAAATCAATTCCAATTCTCGTACTTCTCATCTCTTGAAAACTAGATCAAAAGGAAATTCATATTTGTGTTTTAATGGATTATCTTCCAACTGGATAAAGATAGGACTTAATTCTAGTTGTGTTTATGAATCAAGCACAGATCTCCCTAATCTCTACAAGTGGATCCTTAGAATCCCTAGTTTCCCACCTTTGAATTTCCCTAGTTTAGTTTAATATTACACCATTACTCTCTTAAAAGCCTTTGATTTACATTACATCTTTGCCTAATTCTAGTCAAGTTACTTTCAGATTACGTACAAGGTTCAGTCCCTATGAATTCGACCTCAGTCTTACCAAGATTATTACTACATCACAACCCTATACTTGGAGTGTGAACAGTATTCCCCTACAAGAACCCTAGGCTCTGATACCAAATTTGGTGCAGGACATGAAATTCAAATATGATGTGCGAGATTTCAGGTTTAAGATCACGTTAGTTCAGAAACAATTACACAAATTCCATATCCCACACAAAAGTCCAAACATTCAATTAAGGGGAATCTATACGGGTCCAAGTCTACACATGTTAGAGCTAGATCAATAAAAATTATGAACCAAACGATACTCAAAGATAAATAATATTCATCCACACATGCATAGCAATCAGTCCCTAATCCAAGGAATTCGCTAATTTCAACTCAAGAAACCCTAGGATGAGAAAAAGACATAAATTAAGGGTAATACAATCTAGGGTTAGGGTTAATGAAAATAGGTATGAAAAGGGAAAAATAAGAGAAAACTTAAACCGGCAGACAATTCCCACGAGCGGACAGCGGGCCAGGGCCTGGCGCACGTGCGCACTAGCTTGGCCGCACGTGCGAGCGGGTCCCACACTCGGATACCGATTCCTTGGCCCTGGTCGGCCAGGGGTGAGCTCCAAAACCCCAAAGTTTCAGGGCAATCCGAGCTATGGGCTATGCGCGATGCTCCGTCAAAGTTCCAGCCCTCCTGCAGGGCCAGATTCTGGAAACTAGCTATAGGGAGAAGATCCACTACAAAACTGATGGATTCGAGGCGAGGACGACTGTAGAAGGTGAGATATATGGATGGAAGAGAGTAGAGACGGATGGGGATAAATGTGGCTTCGCACCACAGTAGTTAGCTCTTCGAAAAGGGAGGGCTTCGCACCCACTTGAATTTTTCCATAACTCAGAAACTTAGAGAGTAGAAAAAAAACTTGCAGGAATTTTTATTAAACTTCAATGAATCAAAAGAACTACAAGGGGTGCCTATTTATAAGAAAACTCTATACCCCAAAACTCGCACCATGTGCACAACCTATTACTTGGCGATGAAGTAAACCAAAATAAAAACTAATCAAAGAAATCTAAAGCGCTCATGATATTCTGAATAATATAAATAATCAAAAGCTAAAATATGAAATCAATCCGACTAGTGGGCCCCGATCATGAGATCCCATGATGGGTTTTACTTGATTATCGGGCCCACTCCAATGAACCAAAACTCCGTCTTCTAACTAGGAGGCCCTACCTAGACGTCGTCATCGAGCCAGATCGACGATGGGGCCCTCCCTCTCCTTACGTACGTGCGTAGGGGACGGGGCGTGTGCACGTGATGTCCCTATCAAACTCGAACCCAAGAAATGCCCAGCACAAGTAGGCGTCATAACCAGCTGCACTATACAACAGGAGACCTCATTCATTTACCTAATTTCCCTCTTTCCATCATTAGTTTTGCTATACTTTTACTGTTTTTAAAACTATGATCACCTGTTCTCTATAAATTCTTACAGGTGTAGATTAGGAATCTGCTACTTGATCTGCTAAACTCTTTGTTTTTACGTTCCCATTGACATGATCTTAAGGTAAATCTGTCAAACTAATCCTATTATTTAATGATTTTGAAGGATCTTTGAAGGAATCAGGAATGTAGGATGCCACTTTAATGCTCCGGACCTTTTTTTCTCTCCTCTTCTTTGACTCCGAAATGCTTCTAAGAGATACATAGCTCTGTATGGATTTTCCAAGAATAAGATTCCAAGATAAATAAATAAACCCAAAGCAGAGCCTAAGAGTAGCCTAAATAGAAGTAAAAATAAATAAAAAAGAAAAAAGAAATCAAAGAGAACCAATTGAGATGGTGTAGCCATGTGCCACAAAAGCAAGAGATGACACCAATAATGCAAGTATGATTGAAGAGCCGGAAAGGAGGATGAGGACAGGAACTAAAAGGACTTGGGTCAAGGTGGTGAGAAGAAATATGAAGGCCTGTACAGTTACCAAGGATAGAGCCTTAGAATGGTTGGTGAAACAGGATTTGTAAACTTGACACAAATAGCAAGGACAAGGCCATCACAGTGATAAAAATGAAGATTCCAAGCTGGAATAATAGTACAAATTTTCTATATTTTGGACAAAGCAATGAATATTTCTCCCAAAAGTGAGTTGTTCACAATTTCCTTTCACAGAGCACTGAATGTTTTTTTCCCCAAAAGTGAACCTTGCCTACGTAAATACTTCACAAGATCTCGAGAAACATTCAGTTGGCTCTAGCATCGCAAGTTACAGAAATGCTTAGAGGACAGTAGTTGAACTAGTCACCTCAGTCATTCTTCTCAATATGCATTCTGTTATTTTCCAGAACTAGCAAGCACATGAGACTTATTTTAACTATGGAAATAACAGAACAATATGTGGTAGCCCTGTCTGTCAGTTGCTGTGTTCAAGTAAAATTAGCATCCGCTCAAATGAATAAATAAATGAGCTTAATAAGTATTCCCAGGTGTTTCCAAACAAACATGGTTTATAAAATATTGGGCCATTCAAGTCTTAGAAAATTTATTACACTTTTTTATTTTAGTTTGTATCTATTTTTAAGAAAACCATAACTTGGTAACAGTTTACGATAGTAGGCTTTTCACGGCCCCACACAAGGACAGACACCCACATGCACGCTCACCCACAAACTTAAAATAATAAGTTGCGGACAGCCAGAATCACCTTGGATAGAGAATTCACATCAGTAACAACAAACAATTTCAAGGAAACAACTATGTAAAAACAACTTCAAAAAATTTTAGCTTCTCTGTTCCATGGACAATCTCAAGATTCCCAACAAGATCCTATATTAACAAACCAATTAGTATTTGAAACACTATACTCACTTCCAAAGCTCTTGTAAATCAACCACACAAAATTCCTGTACCATCAAACAGCAGATGATGGTTTTCTTTCACCTCAAGTAAATGCAAGAGGAAAATAGAATAAAGTAAAAAGTAGGTATAATCCATGAAAACAATCCCATAAAAGAGGACCAATTAGCTTCCTTTTTTCTCATGTACAACCAAGTTCAGAAGTGCTTAACCTCACGTAATATATAAACACATAATATCACCTTGATAAATCTACACGTGTGTACAAGGTAGCTCGTGTATACATCACACACCTGCCAGCATGTCACATAGGTACAAGATCCAATCCATACATTAAGATAGGTAGAACCATGTAGACGCCCTGGCCCAAGTATCAGGTCATTCAACCTATCAGGTGGGCCACAGTTTATGAAACCAATGTACGGCTGAGAAAAACCCAAGTTTTCTTACCCATCCACCTATTTCTGATACCTTGGTCCACTTGCTGAGTGAAACAGAATGCCTTGAATATGCCATGTCTGCAATGCTGGTAGACTAACACATATGTTGGTATGTGGACGGTATGCCTTGTACACACGTAATCACTTAGCAAAGCTCACATGCGCACACACAAGCTCAAGGGCTTAGCCCAGTTCTTATTACCTCATTGTATTTACAATCTTATGCAAAAACCCCAAGCATAACCTACAACTCCCACTTGCTGAGACATGCCATTAAATTGGGAGAACATCTGCGACACTTCGTTTTAAAGGAGAAGATAACAAAAGAAGATTAGAAAAAGAATTCCAGAATATTAATTCCAGCTTTGTTAAGCCCATACATGTGTAAAGGGCTGGTAATGCACACACCACCACATGTGCTAGTGTGGCTGGCAGGTGCAATATCCAAGAGATCCATAAGGTGGTTCTGACCATGTAGAGGTTCTCTCCCAAAAAATGAATCAGGTCCACTCAGCAGGAGTGCCACAATGTCAGAAATAGTTGGACGGTTAAGAAAACTTTAGCCAAGTATTTTTCAGACGTAAATTTATTTTGCAAACTATGGCCCACTGGACCTGATTCTTACAAAGAGCATCAAAATAGTGGTACGCTTCTGATGAATGGATTAGATCTCATGCCACTATGCCAAGATGGCACATTGTGGTGGACCTGGTGGTGTTTGCATTAGTAGCCTTGTAGACATAAATTTATTTTGTAAACTATGGCCAACTGGACGATTGCACTGTCCGGATTATTGGGTGAGAGCATCAAAATAGTGGAATGCTTCTGATGAATGGATTAGATCTTGTACCAATATGCCAGGATGGCACACTGCGGTGGCGTTTGCTTTAGTAGCCTTGTATACCTGTGTGGGGTTGGTAATATCCTTTATTGAATGCATTATAGATTTATAGTTCATTTCTTCAACTTCAATAATCCAATTCCACCCTCTGAAAAGGCCATGCACTAATCTATAAATTGCACCAATTGAGAAAATGACATCAGGTTGAGCATAGAAAATGGACAAAGCTTGAAATTTTAGAGCAATGCAGTTGCTCCCATACCTGATAACAGGTCGCTACAACCACTTGTCATTTGTGGTTAAGAGAGTTCTCATTCCTAGCAATAGGATATACCATTTATATGAACATCGTTTATCGGGTAGAGCAACTCATAGCTTTCATTTGTTCAGTTTGATAGACATCAGCATAGTGGAATCATTATAATAGTGCAAGTTACCAAATTCAAGTGTACCAAATAGATTGCCTGCTTTCCTTGACAGGTTATGAGACTCAGGGGAAGAAAGAGCTATTTGTATTGCATTATTGATTTGATATGGCACATTTTGTTCATCGTAGTGTGACTCTTACAAACTAGTACAATATCGGAACTTATGCTTTTTGATGGACTAACTGAATTGAAATTACCATTTTGGACTACCTTGTTCTCATTTAACAACTCGGTCCTTGGGTCGCCCCAATTCAACACATAGAGCTCATCACCCTTGATAACCAAGAGACTATCCCTCCAAAGTCTCTTAGTCCTAGGGCCATACCCCTAAACCTTCCCTGATGCAGTCAGCCATGGTCCCCTCCAGTCGAATAACCATAGCCCCTTCCTTTGGCTTAAGTGAGGCCAACTCCACCTCCTTTGCACATTGGCCAGTTGGTATCCCCACCAAGTTGGTACTCCACCACCATGTCAAATTCCTCCAAGTAGTCCCACCGACATGCTCATTTCATCATATCATCCTTGTACTCTTGCAAAAGTGGTTCTCCCACCATGCTTCCCATCCCCTCCAAGGTCCTTGCATTCTCTATATCTTGCGGATGTGGTTCCCCCAACACAATTCCATGTCATTCGCTTCAGTTGCCCCATTCGTACCACAGGACCATACATGGGCACACTCATCCATGATGCAAACCACCCAGAAGAAGGGCATTTGAGCCACCTTAGTCATGCTTAGGAAATTCATGTCTAGAATGACTTGGAAGTCATCTAGTGAAGAGGAAAGACTCGTCTTACAACTCCACCCACCAATGCATTCACATCCTCGTCCACACCTCCAATGGGTTTGGCTTTTCAATTGACCGCCATCATCCTGTTGGAGTTCTTTGCAACCGCCAAACCCAGTCATTTTGCCTCCTTACCTGAGATGATGTCATGAGTCACCCCTATGTCCAAAATGGTCCAAGTGAGCTTCCCATTGATGTGTGCATCCACATGAATCAACTCCCATCTATGCGGCTTGGCCTCCTTTGCCACTTGACCCATCAATGCATTCAGCAGATAGATTGCCCCCATCCATGCTTCCTCCCCTTCCTCTCTGGTTTGGGTCAAGTTTAGAGCTTGCCTATGGGCACTCACTTTCTCAATGGTCACTGTTATATATGAAGCAACCCAAGCTCTTCTCCTTACTTTCAGGCTTGCCCCTAGATTCTTGCAGCCTCTTGAAGTCCTTTCTTCCCTTATTGGACTTTGCCTCTCGTCCACCATTATCGTTGTTGCATTGTGGAACTGATTAGTATACTTGGACTTAAAAGGTATTACCTGTCCACAAGCCGCTCGGCCATTGCCGATGTAGAGCCAAATCTTACACATCATAACATTGTATTTCATGTTTCTCCCATGACTAAAGCCATCCATGAAAAAGAAAAGCTTTCCTTATTCTCCATGTCAATAATTGTCCAACATCAATGTCATGAATTGCTTCACTTAACCCTAATTGACCCATTTTATTGGAGTTTCTTAATACTCTTTCTCATCAGGTACTCCACATTCTCAGGAAGGAATTGCACCTTCAATTCCTTGAGCTCCCCCCATGTCTTGAGGGCATAGAGACCCTTCTCAACCTCAGCCTTTCCCTGCACCACTGCAGCATTTTGTCATTGGTGAGGTACACTGTACATGGTCAGAGCATGACATGTACTTTGTGTTCTTCATCCTCCAACTTAAAAGCCCTGAAATATCACTCCCATCTACCACAGTAAATTTTCTACCTCCTTTATGTCCCTTGCCCCATCAAAGCACCTAAGGTCAAGGATCCTAAGCCTTATAACATCCCTTGAACCATATCCATCATTCATCATCACCTTCTCTATCATGACAATCCTAGCATGCAGCCCCTCAATCTCCTTTAACATTGTCTCTCGAATCTTTGAAATTTGAGCCTTGAGTACTTCCATTGTACCTCATATCGTCACCAAGCTGCTTGATCACCTCAACATGAACTGGTTGTGTTCACTCCAAGTTTCTCAATCTTTCATCCCCTTCAGCAACGGCGAGTTCCAACTTGCTGATGAGATTATCCAATGAACCATAGTTCATACTCACCCTTGAGTCATTGGACCGATCCCCCTTGCAGTGCCTGGAAGGATCACGCATATTCTCAACATTCTCAGTTGTAGTCACCTCCATTCTCAGAATGATGCCCAAAGAACCAACCAAACCCTAATACCAACTGTCATAGGCTTGCTAACTCCTTAGCACCTGTGCTCGTATGGCACTCAAGAGTGGCACCCACAGTAATTGAGTCAGACTATCTCTAACTTGCATTGCTAAGAACTAGAAACCAAAGACGTAGCAAGAATGCAAGAGGACACAAGAGAGTGGATGGGAAAGCTTATATTTCACTTGTAAAGAAGATTACTACTCCAAGGAGTTAAGAGTCCAAAATGAGGAGCCCTTCCCTAATATAAACACAAGAAGCTTCTGGCTACTTTACACAAATAATTAGGATTATGTCAAATGCCATTCATCCAATGGTTAAGAATGCTTTAGAATCTTTCTAGACTACTGGCTGCTAAAATTAATTAGAAAACAATAAAAACTTCCAGAAATCTCTAAACTCTACCATAGTGTAGCCTACATTGGAATTCTTCATACTACACTACAAGATTTAGTATATTCTTGATCTCTCTACTCTTCTAGTAGTGTACAAACCTCTCACACGTATATGTAGGGCCAGAAATGGCTAAGTCATGATTCAACCTCCACGCCCATGGCATAAGCTACCTTTGCATAAGGCAGCAAGAAAAACAACTCGCAACTTTTTTTTTATATTTCCAATCTGTGGAATTCCTAAAATCATGAAACGATACTCACAGTGGATGTTAAAGAGTATTTTCTTTCCAAAAAAACACAAAAGAACCCTATGTCACAATCCCTAGAAATTCTAGCAATAGTTATAACATACTTCTGGCTGTAGGCGATCGATTGTCTGTACAAATTTCCTAATGTAATGCTGCATCCGACGAAATGTGATCGTTGAGAAGAATAAAAACAGAACAAGTCGACACAGATTATAAAAACATCATACTTGTAGCGCATGAGGAGCAAATTGAAATGGTCGACAGACACTAACGACAGATGCAATTGTTCAAAATCAGATGAAATTTTGGGTTCGAGAGGAATCAGAACAAATTACCAAACCCTAATTCTCATTTGAGGTGACTTTCTACTGACCTGTCCATTCAAGGAACCTGAAACATGCACATGAAGAGAGAGAGAGAGGTGTTGCAGCAGCAGCAGAAGAGAGAGAATCAAAATCCCCAAAGCTTGGCGCTCTAGCGCTTTAATGGCTTTCGGTGGTTTGCTAACCCCACACGCTTGGCGGATTGGCCATGAGAGGGCACACGTGCTAGATCCGGCCACAAAAGCTTCGGATCACGCTGATATTTGTTTTATCCACAGTGTCTAGTAGTCGGTGCTCTATAGGCCCACTGTGATGTATCTATTTTATCCACACCGTCCATTCATTTTTAAATATCATTTTATAGCTTGATACCAAAACTTAGGCAGATATAAGTCTCATTTGGACCACACCACGGTGAAACAGTTGCGATTGAATGTCCACCATTTAAAACCTCCTAGGGCCGATTGTATTGCTTATTTGACATACAACCTGTTGATTAGGTCATACATACCTGTAAGAAGAGAAAAAATAAATATTAACTGGATCAAAAACTTGTGTGACCTACAGGAAGTTTTTAATGGTGGTAGTTCAATCAAGACAGTGTGATCCACTTGATATTTTGATTTTGATATTTTGATTTACTTCAATATAAAATGATACGAAAAGATGGATAGACAGCATGGATGAAACAAATGCATCATGGTGGAGCCGACAGAGCACTGACAGCCAGCCATTGGCTAGTGGCAAGGCAACTGGTCGATCCGTTTACCAAATAAACGTTACACAACCACTACGGCGGTGGGCCTAAGGTAGTTTTTAACGACAAGGCATTCAATCACCAATGTTTTCTATAATATGGTCCACCTGAGATTAATCTGGTTAAACGGATCGACGGCGTGCATATATGCTAAATTCATCAAAGGTGGGCCCATAGTAAGGGCCGCACGCAGTGTCTTCGGTGAGACCGGGGCCGCACCTAATCCGCTCCAGCCAAGACAGCTGGAACTGGAAGCGGATTGGCCGGTGTACCACACACCAGCTGCTGTAGGAACGTGTCGTGCGAGGACGAGCACTGACGCTCCTCTATCTCCGAGTTGTACCGACAGTTTAAAAGAGTTCAAAGTTATATGGCCAGAGTGTTGTATTTATTATATCTATATTGTTTATCTATCTTCAGAGATCATTTTAAAACATTGTACAAAAATTGAATCATATTAAAAAATCATCTGAACTACAACATAATTAACAGCTAAGATAATAATTTTTATCGTTAAATAATTCGTAAGGCTTGTTATAAAGTTTATTTTTTATTCAATCTACTCTTAAGGTTATAAAAACCTAAATGAAAAGGAAAAACAAATTTCATATTGTTCCAAGACTTTTGTGATCCAAAAAAGGTTTCAATAGTAAATGTCCAATCCCTACTATTTTTTTCAGTGTGATCCACTTGATATTTAGATCTGCCTTATTTATCATCTCAAGCCTTAAAACGAGCTCGCCAAATAGATAGAAGGTTTGGATATAACATTATAACTCCTCATCAGATCATAACTTACTAACGCTAATACAGCAGCTAGGTACACCAGCCAATCCGCTTCCGCTGGAACTCCCGTCATTCAGCGACGTCAGTACTGTGTGCTGGTAGAAAAGCTTTGTACGGCCATGATAGATGCGTATGTTTTATACAGGCCGTTCATCTATTTTGGCAGCACATTTCAGGGTCGTGGATGGGTACTACCTGCATGTACTGATCTCCCAACGGGCCTACCGTGATGCATGGGTTTATCCACACTGTCCATCCATTTCTCTATATCATTTTAACGTATAAGCCAAAAAATTGAGGCATGTTCAAGACTCAAGTGGACCACCCAGTGGCGATTAAAGGCCTACCATTAAAAACTTCTTTAGAGCTAAGAAGTTTTGGATCAAGCTGATATTTGTATTTTGCCTTCATCTGGGTCTATGTGACCTTATGACCTAGTTTGATGGCAAAAAAGCATCACGGTGGGTCTTAAGGAGGTTTCAACTGTGAACATTATTATCACTGATGCTTCTTTATGGTGTTGTCCACTTGAGCCTTAGATATGCCTCAATTTTGGGCTTATACCCTAAAATGAATGGCGGGTCTTAAGGAGGTTTCAGCTGTGAACATTATTATCACTGATGCTTCTTATGGTGTTGTCCACTAGAGCCTTAGATATGCCTCATTTTTGGGCTTATATCCTAAAATGATACGGAAAAATGAATGTATGAGGTGGATAAACCTGTATATACATTATAGTGGGCTCCACAGAGCCCCAGCCTATTTCAAGCTTGACACAGGTAGTGCCCAATCTTGCGTCCTCATTTTTGGGCATGAACTAAAAAATGAGACAAATCCAAATATCAAGTAGACCACACCACCAAAACTAAGGTGATACAATGCCTGCCATTGAAAACTTTTTTAACTACATTATAATGTATAATGTTTGCTTGCCAACCAACCTGATGGATAGGTCATGCAGACCTCAACAAGGGGAAAACACAAACATTGGCTCGATCCAAAACCTTTGTAGTCCTTAAAAGTTTTTAATGGTGGGCCTTCAAACACCACCATTTCCTACATGACATGGTCCACCTGAGATTTGGATTCACCTCTTTTTTGGTTCATGTTTTGAAATGAGCTACTAAAATGGACAAACAACTTAAAAGAGTTGTTTGCAAATTAATAAAACACATATATTATAGTGGGTTCCATAAAGTGACCTCAATGAGGACATATATATAAAACAACTTAAAGAGTTCGTTCTATCAGGAAATGAGAATAAAGTTTGTGAATTAATTAAATCTTTGTATGAATTAAAATAAGTACCTAAATAGTGGCATAAGAACTTTGATTCAAAAATATTATTTTATTCTTTCATGCATAATATAGTTGACAAATGTATATATTTTAAAGTTAATAGTGACTGTGTAATTATTATTTGTTTATATATTGATGATATGTTAATAATAAGTAATATAATGAAATGTGTAACATAAACATATAAGTTTTTATCTTCCGTATTCAAAATTATGGATCTTGGACATGTGGATATCATCAAGGGTATTAAAGCTAAAAAATATAGCGGAATTTATGCGCTATGTTAATCTCATTACATTGAAAAGATACTAAATAAGTTTAACAATCTCAATATAAAATAAGCAAAAACCCCATTTGATTCAAGTCTCTAACTGAATAAGAATAATGGAAGAGCAGTTACACAACTTAAGTATGATATGATAAGCACATGACCATTAATTGTGCCGGGCAAGATTGTTGTGTTGGGGGTCTTGAACAAAACCTTAGGATCTATCCCTCCAAAACAAACCAGAATTATGGAATAATAATAACAATGAAATAAATCAAAGCATCAATCACACACCACACAAGAGATTTTTATGTGAAAAACTCTCAAAGAGGTAAAAATCATGGGACCTCGTCCAAATCAACAATCCACTATAAAGCAGAACGTTACAACCGATCACAAGCATACCTTGCTATGATCAAACCTTCATCACTCACGCAGGAGTGGGTAAACAATAAGAGAATAAAAAAATAAAGAGATCTCACTGATCACGACGACGTACAAGCGCTAAGACAACAACTCCCTTCCATAAGCTTCCTCTCTCTCTTTTCTCTTACTCTCTCACCCTAAACCCTTTAGCAAACCCTTGCAAAGTTTTTAGAAAACCCTTCTTATATTTTTCTCATACACATTATACCCTAGAAAAACCTTAGGAACCCCTTTTTATAATTTTAGAAAACTCTCTTCCGCATCCCAGTTGTGAAAGGACTCGCGACACGAAATCTGCGTAAAATCGCGAAAGAATCTACGTGATCCACGACTAGTCGTGCGCCACCCATGATCATTCGAGCGCCACCTACGACCGGTCGTGCACCTCCCACGACCGGTTGAGCACCCCAGAGAAAAATATCCAGACTTCGCTGAACTTTGAGTCGTGCAACTCACGACTGGTCAAACACCAGCCCACGATCGGTCGAGCAGGGCTCACGACCGGTCAAGCACGGGACAAAAATCTCATTAAATCTCTCCATTTTTGACCCGGAAGAAATTCACCTTCTTCAAGCCCACTTGGTTTCTACAAACCTCAAACTTGCCCTTGAGCAAAGCCTTGGTCATCATGTCTAACCCATTATCGTTCATGTGGACCTTCTCAAGCTGTAACACCTTCTGTTCCAAAGCATTCCTAATCTAGTGATACCAAATCTCTATGTGCTTCGACTTGGAATACTAACTTGGATTATTGCTCCAGTGTATAGCACTTTGACATCGCAATAGACCACGTGTTGCTCCTGCTTTAGGCTAAGTTCCTATAGGAACCTCTTCATCTAAAGCATTTCTTTACATGCTTCTGTGACTGTAATGTACCCGACCACTGTCATCGACAATGCTAGGACCCTCTGTAGCTTGTTCTGCCAAGAAATCACTCCCCCTATAAACGTGAACATAAACCCCAATGTAGACTTCCTGGAGTCTATGTCACCTGTCATATCTGCATCTGTGTAGCCCTCTAGCACAGGTTTACTGTCACCATAACATAGGCTCAACCTGGATGAGCCTCTTAAATATCACAGTATCCACTTCACTACTGTCCAATGTTCTTTGCCAAGATTGGTAAGATACCGGCTGACAACACAAACCGCATATGCTATGTCTGGGCGTGTACATACCATAACATACATCAAACTTCCTACAGCTGACGCGTAGGGTATCTTCTACATCTCTTCCACATCTGCCTTCGTCTTGGGACACTTTTATCGCTCAATCTGAAGTGACCATCCAGTGGAGTACTGACCAGCTTCGCTGTATTCATATTGAACCGCTTTAAGACTTTTTAAATATACCGCTCTTGTGACAGCCAAAGCTTCCTTCTGCTTCTGTCATGGGTTATCTCCATTCTTAAGATCTGTTTAGCCGGGCCCAAGTCTTTCATCGCAAAAGACTTACCCAACTCCTGTTTCAGCCTGTCAATCTTCTTGATGTCTTTTTTCATGATGAGCATGTCATCAACGTATAACAACAGAACTGAAAAATCACCATCTGAGAACTTGCGCGTGAACACACAGTGGTCCGACTCCGTTTTGTCATACCCATGCTGTAACAAGAACTAATAGAATTTCTTGTACCATTGCCATGGAGCTTGTTTCAGCCCATACAAGCTCTTCCTTAGCCTACACACCATATGCTCCTTGCCCTTGACTTCGAACCTCTCTGGTTGGTGCATGTAGATCTCTTCTTCCAGGTTACCATGAAGAAAGACAGTTTTAACATCTAACTGTTCTATCTCCAGATCCATGCTAGCCGCCAACCCAAGCAACACCCGTATGGATGTCATCTTCACCACTGGTGAGAATATCTTCTCGAAGTCTATGCCTTTCCTCTGACCCAACCATTTTACCACAAGTCTGGCCTTAAACTTCGTCTGTGAATTCTTGTGCTCAACCTTCTTTCTGAACACTCACTTATTGCTCAAAGCTTTCTTACCCTTAGGCAGTTTCACCATGTCATAGGTGTGGTTCTTATGCAAAGATTTCATCTCCTCTTTCATAGCTTTCAACCACTCCTTTTTATGCTCATCGGCTAGGGCCTCAGAATAGTCTTCTGGCTCTCTCCCATCAGTCAGCATAATGTACTCATGCAGCTAGTACCTCTTGGACGACTGCCTGTCCCTAGATGACCTCCTCACCTGTGGCTCAACAGGTGGATCAGGTGGGGGCTGCTCCCTCAGTCCATCTTCTGAAGGAACTCCCTCGTCCTCTGCACCTTTCTGTACTCCTCCGTCATCAGGCACCATGGGAGGAATAATCGGATCCATATCCTCTAGCTCACCTGAACTAGGCTGGTTCTTCTCTAGCTTACCAATGTCTTCTATACACTGATCTTCAAAGAAAATCACATCTCTGCTCCTGATGAGCTTCCTCTCAGTCGGATCTCACAATCTGTAACCAAACTTTTCATCACCGTACCCCAAGAATATACACTGTCTGATCTTCATAACGAGCTTGGACCTCTCGTCCTTTGGTACGTGAACGGATGTCCTGTATCCAAACACCCTGAGATGACTGTACGATGGATCTTATCTAGTTCACACCTTCTAAGGTACTTCTCCATTCAACAGGGCTGACGGACACTTGTTTGTCAGATACACTGCCGTGTGCATTGCTTCTCCCCGGAACGTCTTGGGCAACTTCGCATGGGATAACATGCATCTGATTTTCTCTATAATAGTGCGATTCATTTGCTCAACTACACCATTATGCTGGGGGGTCTTAGGAATCGTCTGTTCATGCCGTATACCCAGGGACTTACAGTACTCATGAAAGTCGCCAATGTATTCACCATCATTGTTAGTGCGGATGCACTTCAATGATTTACCTGTCTCTCTCTTGACTATAACATGAAATAATTTAAACACACCAAAAACCTCATTTTCAATGCATAAACCTAAACCATCCTAGATGCATTATCTATAAAAGTAACAAAATACAATGCCCCACCCAAGGTTTTTGTCATCATAGGATCACAAACATCAGAATAAATCAAATCTAATGTATGCACTTTATTAACATGAGAAGCAGTTTTAACGAATGAAACTGTATGTTGTTTCCCTAATAAATAATCAAGACAAGTTTTGAGAGGCATACCTGTCATGTCTGGAAGAAGTCACTTCATTGCTAGTAGTTGAAGCCATTTTTCATTCATGTGGCCTAGACGCTTGTGCCACATGTCAATAACTGAATCTTCCGCTGCATTCAACCCACCCTTGCATACACTGAGACATGCCTTGTAAAGGGTGCAACACTTCTTTCCTCTGGTTGTAATCAACGAACCCTTGATGAGCTTTCATCTCCCACCAGCAAACCGACTTTCATAGCCATCATCATCCAACCTTTCTGTAAGACCCGTATCTTAGTCTGTACCGTTCCGTAGACTTTCGCGGTCTTACCGGTTGAATTCTAACAACCTTCGATCCTTAACCGATATTTACGCGCGACCCTGATTCATATGCCGTCAACCCGAGTCGACTCAACCCAAGACCATTATCATAGTGACTGCGCCATCGCTGCGGTTCCGATGCCGCGACTTGCGCGCCGAGGTGATACCCTGGTCAAGAGACGTGGGCCAACATTCGGTGAGAGAAAAACGCCACACGTTGCGAAACTCAAGAGAATCTCTACGAGATGTCACATCAATCCCATCAATCAATTAAATCTTATCACATCACATGTCAAGTACACATCACCTTTCATTCATACCAAAGCAACCACAAAAGTGAAAATAGGGTCTTACAAGCCCATGCCTTTCTTACACAAAAGGCCATCAAAGTCAAAAGGTGTCTTACACACCCATCACCACCACATCCATCACCCATCACTCTCTCTCCCTTTACAACTCTTTCTCTCTTTCTCATTTTTTAAAAAAAATTCAAGCAAGACTCCATACGTATGAGCTCTCCAAGCATTCCCAAGCAACAAAGGTGGCCCACTTTCCTACCCCATCATCTCTCATCCTAACCATTCATTCCTCATCTCACCCATTGAAATAAAAGATAAGGTGCTAAGGAACCCCTAGGAGCAAGAAGATCGAACGGTGGGTGCTTGATAATGTTAGTTTTTCATGTTTTTGAGATGGGTCAAGTGAGGCCAACCGATCAATGGTTTGGATCTCACTCGGGACCCTAAGTTGTAGCCGATGGCCCACTTTGATCATCATGATCATCCATGGTGGGGCCATTCTCCATGGACCCCATCATGATGTTTATTTTATTGCATTAGGAAGGTCATCTAGACCGTCTATATTGGTGAAAAAAGGATCCCCACCGTTGATTTTCGATTTAGGTGGTCCCATGTGTAAAGGGACCCATTTGATTGTATGATTTCTTCAAGAGAGGGCTCATAGTGGCGGAGCCCTCCATCTCAAGCGTGTCCCACCCTCTATTTTCTCTCTATCTCTTTCTTTCCTTCTCTATTTCATTTTTCTCTTATGAATCAAGTTATGGTTGTGTGGCCCACTTGAATGGACCCCATCATGAGGCATGAATTCTATCCAACCATCTACTAGTGGGGCCCATTTTGTTGTGTGGTATCCACACCATACTCCATGAGGTGGCCCACCTAAGCGGGGCCCACCTCTAATGTATTTGTTTCCAAGCTTTTGGATGACCCACTCACCTAGGCCCCACCTTGATGTTTGTATTCAATCCACGTCATCCACCTCATTCCTTGGAATATTTGAACCGTTGAACCGAAGAATGAGGCTGACGTGATCATCTGGTGGGCCATCATATAAGAAACTTTGGGGGTTACCGTTAAAAGAATGGCCTGATGTTTCTAATCATCCAAAAATTTCAAACTTTAAACTCATTTCGTCTGTTACGAGCCGTGGAATTCTATGGCCGGAATGGATTCCTAGGTAGCGAGCCCCACATGTGATATTCCTCAGAAAAATTTAAAAAAAAAAAGAAAAGGAAGAAGGAAAGCAGCAGCTGCAGCGCTGCCGCTGTCAGACGGCAGCAGGTGCTGCCTGCGCGGTCGGGCGGGTGGATGCCAGGGGCCCACGGCCCTACTTGTGGGTCCCACTGTGATGTTTATTTGTCATACAACCGGTTCATGAGGTGGGCCACCCCAAGTAGTTGGCCCCTCCAAGTTTCAGCTTCATCCAACGCTCAGGTGGCCCACGCTGCAGAAAACAGTAGGATTGAACCTCTGCCATTGAAACCCTTCTGTGGGCCACAGAAGTTTTGAATCAAATCTGAAATTTATGTTTTCTCATCATCCAGGTCTGAGTGACCTTATGAATGGATTGAATGGCATGTAAACATTACAGTGGGCCCCACAAGGGAACCCACCATGATTTGTGTGTTTTGCTTCCACCGTCCGCCGAACGGTGGAGCCCACTATGATATTTGTGTCACCCCACCGTCCCCTGGACGGTGGGTGTGTGCGTGTGCATGTGTGTGGGTGCGTGTGTGTACGTGTGGGGTTGTGCATGTGTGTGTGTGTATATATATATATATATATATATATATATATATATATATATATATATATATATATATATATATATATATATAGTATATTGTATATACTCTATATACATATATATTATATTATGCAATATACCTGATGGTGGGCTTTCGTGGACCCACCATGATGCATATGTTGCATCCCGTCTGTCCACCCATTTTAAAAGCTCACACATGAGCTAAAGAATGAGTCAGATTGTTAGCTCATGTGGACCCCCCCCCGTGATTCATGTGCTAAATTCAAACCGTCTATCCATTTTAAAAGCTCATAAATTGAGGATTAGATGAGCCAAATTATAGTCCAAGTGGACCCCACCTTAGCATATTTTTGAGGCCCATTTTAATGTAATTGTAGTGGTTCATTGGGGTCCATTTGATGTGTTCCAAGGCCCACGGGATTAGGACCATTTAATGTAATATAAGGCCCATGGGAGTGGACCCATTTGATGTATTCCAAGGTCCATGGGATTGGACCCATTTGATGTATTTTAAAGCCTATGAGATTAGGCCCATTGAATGCAATCTAAGGCCCACGGGTTATGACCCATTGCAATGCACATAAGACACATTGGTGCAGTCCATTTATGTGGCCCACTTGATGAATATAAGGCCCATTGAATGTGGCCCATTTGATATATTTAAGGCCCAATGGGATGTACCTAAGGTCCCTTGCAATGTGTGACCCCAACACGGATTATGTAATGATCGCGCCTTGGGAGCAATGTTGGATCAAGGTCCACATTGCGAGTATAATGTTGGTTGGATGTCCATATTATGACTCTCCATAGGGCCCATTGATAGGCAGTACTTGTTGTGTGACGACCGTCTAGGTCACCTGCGTTGTATGGATATTTCATTACAAGTTTAGTATAGTTTCATGTCTCATGATCATACGCATCATATGTATGCTTGATATGAGAATTGACTGATCATAGCATATGCCTTCAGGTAGATTGTTTATGGGACCCCGATTAGGCGGTGTTGCCCTACATGAGCGCACGATACGCGCAGAATTTACTGCATGATTGGATAGTGTGATTCATGCATTTTGCATTATGTGATATGGTTACTGTACGCCCTAGCGACATCAGGGCTATAGCTTCCACAGACATATCGTGGTTGGCAGGATTGGATACCGAAAATCTTATTTTACATGGAGTGCTATAGATATCCCTGGGTGAAAGTCCCTAAACCTTTATGGTACCAAGAGGTTGCTCCAACGTCTAGACCGAGTGGGTAGATGAGCGTTGAGTGTTGATTACTAGATGGTTGCGCTCTTTAATGTGTCGTAGTCGGTTGGAAGGGGGTGCGGCCTTACCCGCCCGAGAGTAGGGGGCAATGCTAGGCTGAGTCTGACCAGCTCGAGGAATAGGTCCGCTATCGACGAGTCGAGCCTGATATTGGCAGACGGATAGTGAGGTCTCTTCCACTTACCTTATTTCACGCGATGAGGAGACGATCTAGTTTAGAGTGTACTAGACCCCGGTGATATCCCAGATTTGAGCTGTATTGATGTGTGGACATAGATGAGGATCTGTATGCTTGAGTTACATTTTACATCGCATGGCCTTGGGATGACCGATATCATTCATGTCTTGCATCGCATAGCCTTGGTACGGCTAATGATATTATGGATCCATCTGCATATTTCGCATTACTCTGATATTGCATGTATATATTACTACCTTACGCATACACTTTCACCACCCTCTAAGCTTTATATAAGCTTATGCACGACCGTTGTGTGCAGGTGACGTTGGGGCGCAGCAGCGCTGAGGTAGGAGCACTTTGTATATTATTTTGGAGTTCTTGTTCTCCATCACTGTATTTCCCTTTATGCTCATTGTACTTGTAAAGTTTTTGATCATAGTGAAAATATAATGGAGTTTTTTTTGTTGTTGTTTGTGGGTTATGCCTTTGGTTATGCTTATTACGAATCAAACTGACGTTGAAAATCCTCCTCGTAGCATCCCAGGATCGGAACCTGGCGAATGGGCGCTAGGAGCCGAGAATGGGGTTCAACGGTGGTTGTCAGCGCAGGATTTGGCGATCGAAAATTTTGTGAGCCCGCTTTTCGAGTTTGGGGTGTGACACTTTCCGTCGACATCAAGTTGAGGCGAAGGTCTGGGATATGCCTCACATCCCTGAGAACCAATATGCAGCCCACATTGGTCTTCACACAGATATCATCGACCCCTACGATCTTCGATATGGCAAAATTCTTCATCTTCACAGTCCCATAGTCACCTGACTTATAACTTGTGAAGAAATCCCTGCATAGAGTCGCATGAAAAGAAGTTCCTGAGTCTATCACTCAATCGGTGTCCTAAGTCATAGCCATGAGACATGCATCATGATCTGTAGAAAGAATAACTCCAACATCACTATCTAAAGCGACCGCAGTGGAATCTGATTCATCTTCCTTATCCTTTTCTTTTCCTTTCTTGTCGTTCTTAGCCTTATAACATTTATGCTTATAGTGGCCTTTCTTGCCACAATTCCAACATTTAACATCTTTTCTGTTACTTGACTTGCCTCTTGAATTATCTTGGGCCTTCCCGTCCTTCCTATTCTTTCCTCTCTCCTGTTCCTATGTCACAAGAGTTTCTTGCTGAGTAGACCCCTGAGACTTCTTCCTTGTCTCCTCATTGAAGAGACAGCTGGTCACCTGCTCCATGGATATCTTTCTGTCTGGCGCGGAGTTACTTAGAGACACCACCAGTGTCTCCCAACTGTCAAGCAACGAACTAAGTAATAGTAAAGCTTGCAATTCATCATCCACGACCATCTTCATAGCGGAGAGCTGGTTCACTATATTGTTGACCTCATTCATGTGCTCGGCCACAGAACCACCATCCTTGAACTTGAGATTCATAAGTCGCCTTATCAAATTTTTTTTTATTATCGGCTATCTTCCTTTCATACAGCCCTTCTAATTTCAGCCATAGGCTAGCGGCTGAGGTTTCTGTATACGCATGGTGGAATACAGTATCATCCAGCCATTGTCTAATAAACCCCACCGCATTTCGCTCCATCTTCTTCCAATCTTCGTCAGACATATCCTTGGATTTTGCTGATATGCTTAAAATTGGAGAATATAGGTCCTTGCAATAAAGCAAGTCCTCATCTTAGCCTTCCATATGGTCCAATTAGAACCATTGAGGCTGATCATCCTTAATGAGCCACCTTCCATAATTCCAAACCGATCCTACTCGTTCAATGAACTTGGCTCTGATACCACTTTGTTGGAGGCCTTGCACAAAACCTTAGGATCTAGCCCTCCAAAACAAACTAGAATTATGGAATAATAATAGCAACGAAATAAATCAAAGCATCAATCACACACCACACAAGAGATTTTTACGTGGAAAACCCTCAAAGAGGAAAAAACTACGGGGTCTCGTCCAGATCAATAATTAACTATAAAGCAGAATGTTACAACTGATCACAAGCACACCTTGCTCTGATCAAACCTTCATCACTCAAGAAGGAATGGGTAAACAATAAGAGAATAAAAAAATAGAGAGATCTAACCGATCACGAGGACGTAGAAGCCCTGAGACGACGGCTCCCTCTCTCTCTTTTCTCTCACTCTCTTATCCTAAACCCTTTAGCAAACCCTTGCAAAGCTTTTAGCAAACCCTTTTTGTATTTTTCTCATACACATCATATCCTAGAAAAACTCCATGAACTCCTTTTTTTAGTTTTAGGAAACTCTCTTCCGCATCCCAGTTGCGAAAGGACTCACGACACGAAATCTGTGCAAAATCACGGAACGAATCTGCGTAATTTACGACTGGTCATGTGCCACCCACAACCGGTCGAGCGCCACATACGACCGGTCGTGTACCTCCCACGACTGGTCAAGCACCTAGGAGAAAAATATCCAGACCTCGCTGGACTTTGAGTCATGCAACTCACGACTGGTCGAACACTAGCCCATGACCGGTCGAGCAAGGCTCACGACCGGTTGAGCACGGGACAAAAATCCCATCATGTTGGAGCTTTAATAACACAAAAGTAAATATGTGTGTGGTTTCTCTATTTCTGTTTTCTAATAATAACTAGTTCAAAATTGCGGCTACTAAGAATTTCGATAGAACTTTGAGATATTAACACTAAGGAAATATTTAAATCAAAATATATTTTTCTTTATGCATATAAGCTGTTTATATTCGGACAAATATTTTTTCGAAAATATTTTCAATTAAGTAGGGGATATATATATATATATATATATATATATATATATATATATATATATATATATATATATATATATATATATATATATATATATATATATGGAAAAGGTACTATGTGCTCGACCTCATGATAAGCTCCTGTGAGGTCAAGCTGTGTGGGCCCCACCGTGATGCGTGTCGACCATCAACACCATGCATTTGATGGGTCCCCTTTAAATTATGGGATATCTCAAAAATCAGCCGTATACGAAACTCAAGTGGGCCATACCATCTAAAATCATGTGAAGACAACGTTAAAACATATAAAAGCACTTGGTGGGGCCCACCTGAAATTTACATGCGTTTGAAACTTGGTCTGAACCCTCATCTAAGTGGGACACACATAATGGATGGGCTGGATTTGCAAATCACATCTCGATGGGCCCAAAAAATGATTATGAATGTTTTAATGGTGCACGGCCCCTCTCCACTTCTGTATGTGGTGTGGCCCACACAAGTCACGAATTGACTTGATTTTTTAGACCTAGGCCCATGATGGAATGGTGCATCTGACTGATGGAGTAAATGTTCAAAACGCATCACGGTGGGGCCCACATAACTCGACCTCATGGGACGGACTTGTGAGGTCGAGCGCATAGTACCTTTTCCCGTATATATATATATATATATATATATATATATATATATATATATATATATATATATATATATATATATATATATATATATATATATAGTTCTATGCGGTCGAGTTCATGAGAACTTCCCATGAGGTCGAGCTGTGGGCCCCACCATGATGCGTGTCGAACATCTATCCCATCAATCAGATGCACCATTCCATGGTGGGCCTCAAGCTTAAAAATCAAGTCAATCTATGACTTTTGTGGGCCACACCACATACAAAAGTTGAGAGGGGTTATCCTCCCATTAAAATATTCATAATCGTTTTTTGGGCCCACTAAGATGTCGTTTACAAATTCAGCCCATCCATTATGTGTGTCCCACTTGGATGAGGGGTCAGACCAAGTTCAGACACATCCAAATTTCAAGTGGGTCCCACCAAGTGTTTCTATATGTTTTAGGCATGTCTTCATATGATTTTAGATGGTATGGCATACCTAAGTTCCTTGTACGGCTGATTTTTGGGATATCCCATAATTTAAAGGGGACCCATCAAATGCATGGTGTTGATGTTTAACACACATCATGGTGGGGCCCACACAGCTCAACCTCGTGGGAAGTTCCCATGAGCTCGACTGCATAGAACCATTTCCATAATGTGTGTGTGTGTGTATAATAAAAGAATTTTGTTTAAAAAACTTGCGTTTTTGGTATTTTGAAAATAGTCTCATATCAAAAAGGAGAGAATAAAATATTATGTTTATATATGGGGTGCGGAGTACTTTGTTATTTGCTTGGTTAATCCATGGACTACTGGGACTCGCGTAATACCCGCGCACGGGCTCAAGCTCAACCTTAGACTTGGCGCGAGGGCGTGGGCATGTGAGACTGTATGGCTGTAGAAGTGCTAATAGCGCACTTGCACTTCGCATGTGCGCATCGTGTCGCAGATACGTTGCTCCTTCGCGACCATAGCGAAATAAATGAGTCACGGTGTGACAAGGAATATGGGACAGGTGGCTGGAGTGGGCGATTGGTCTAAATGAGACTAATGTAGCTTTTTATAAAGGTTGAAAACTAGCCGTTTGAGAAAGGTTTAATTACACATGTAACATTAAACTAGACCATACAGAAATTGCTGCATGTGGGTAGCCTAACGGTTATAAAACAGTTAGCCAATAAGTCTAAACGGCTAGCATAAAGCAACTAGTTGTCCCACATGCATAACGGTCAGAAACTGCCAAGATCAACTAGTTTCTCACAAACATCCATAAAACAGCCATATTGAGTTATAAGCATGGACCAAAATGGTCAGCAACCCTGGCCTATATAAATAGTGACTAGGTGGTTCTTCGGACCATCACCAACAACACGAACCACTCTCACATACAATCCAAGAAGAAAAACAAGATCAAGCTAGACAAGTTTTAAACAGACTACAGCCACCTGTCCTCGAGAGAGACCAAAGTAGTGGTTTGAATCAGCACCTAATTTTCTAATTTTCTCTCTGATAGGGGATTTTATTTCTTTTATCTATCAGAACGAAATTTGTTTACGTATAGTTCCATTTATGATTCTTCATGTTTACTAAACGCAGAATTACAAACATACTTTTTTACCGTATCTTATAAGCTATTTGTCCTCAACTTATCAACATTTTCAATCACTTCAAAAATAGGCGAATAACACTTCAAGATATAACAGCATTCCCAGCCACTTTGAGAACGTGCGAATAACGCGCTTTAATGACAGTTGGATCACAAATGCTTCAACCTTTGCTTTATTTTCGTTTTCTTTAATTACTTTTACAGAATTGGTAAAATCTGTAAATTGCGCCAACAGGCCAAGTGGGGCCGGCTTTTGGGCTTGCATGCTCCAGTCTGAGCTTAGGCGTGAGAACCGAGAAATTTGTGGACTTGGATCAGCTGTAAATGTACTGGGCCATGATTGGTCTTGGCTAGGATTTTGAGCCGTTCTGGGCCTGGGCCATTGACAACTGGGAATGCCAAACGCATGAATCATATGATGGTCCAATCAAGGATATTCAAACATTGTCCTTCAATCTTTGGTTGGGACGGGTGGGCCCACACCTCCATTATCTGGACTATTATAGGACGACTCCCAAGTTCCAACATGGATAGAGCATGACCAACAATTTCAATATCAGATCCATCCAGCCTTTTCTTTTAACACGTTGAATGTGGGACGCATTTTGGGCACATTGCAATGGAATGGATGGGGTAGAATTGTTCAACCAGCTGGTTTTTGGGTGCCCAAATAGAGATTTTCCAATGGCACACTTGTGGAAAATCCAAGCTCTCCATCAAGTGGGCCTCACCTTATGTGCATGCCCAGGTTCAAAATCATCGGATCCACTGACATGTGCAAATGGGCATCATAGGAGAGCAGATTGCCTGTGTGTGGCATATAAAGATGTCCAGTGACAAATCCACTCCGTCCATCTGTTTTCAAAGACAACAATAGGGCAGGATTTTAAAATTTAGGAAGATCCAAAACTCATGTGGGCTATACCACACGAAACAGTGGGGATTGAACGCCTGGCTACGACAGAAGTTTTGTATCAGGATGACATCATGGTCATCAGGAAAGTTTCAACGGTGGACGTTGCTGTTCCTACTGTTTTGTCAGTGTGAACCGCCTGAGTTTTGGATCTCTATGATTTTTAGAATCTAGTCCTATTGTGGTCTTTCAAAACATATGGACGGAGTGGATTTGTCAAGGACATCTCTGAGGACCCACACAGCCTCGTACAAAGATATCTCTGGTTCACAGGCAGTTCGCTCCCGCCTGTGCAACATCTAAAGCGTACATCGGAATAACCAAAATAGAGACACTTTTAACCATCCATCAAGTGGGCCCACCGTGTCAATGCATGTGTATGTCCAAGCCGTCCATAGAAATGACCAAAAATGGTAAAAAATAATTTGGACCATTTCTCGGTTTATGCGTGTCATCTTTGCGCAGGGGCCATGCTCTGTATCGTTCCAATTTTATCGGATGTCTCCGAAGAGACAATAATCAATGAAAGCACGCGCTTGTAAAGGTGCAATGCTACTATCAAACTAGACGATGTGGGACTACCTGAAGGGCACGAAAATGGTTCCTCCATCTAGAGCCGTTGCAGGGAGGCAAGTGAACGAGATCTGAACCGTTAATCATCTCATTCGCTCCACCAAGAAGGGCCATAGCCGCCACTCACAATTACTGGGTGACCCAAACAATCCATTTCAAGGGGATTTTGCTCATCGAATGTGGACCATTCCTCATTTATATTTTTCGCCGTGGATGGTTGCGATTGCCTGATTTTGGTCCACAGGACCAGCATGACAGGGCCCATTGGATTGGTGTCCTTGCACGCACCGCATTTACGATATTAGATTGAACATAGACTTGCCTATGGGTTCAGGGATGTAAGAGATTTTGAGGGATGGAGCACGTGAAAAATCAAAATTAAAATATTTTATTTTAGAAAAAATGGATGCAGCGTAAAAAGCTCTCCTTAGTATCTGGAACTATTAGACGGCTGGGATCTTAGCTAAGATTGACTTTGCAGCGTTATCCTTCCTACCATGGACAATTGAAACGGTTAGATTACCAAAAGGACGTTGATGGTTCCATATTGAACTTTAAAAACATAATAGCTTTAAAATATTTTATGGTGACTAAAGTTGAGTTTGGTTGCATCGAAATCATGAAATTTCTAATGGGGATTTTGACCTGCGGAATCACACAGATCTAGATCTAGGATAGTAATCCAATGACACCAAGCACACAAGAGAACACAGTAAACACTCAGGTTTAACGTGGAAAACCTTTTCGAAAAAAAACCACGGCACAAAATGACAGATCTCCACTATGAAAACAGAAATTACAAAGAGAGAGGACTTACCCGATTCGAACAACCTCGAATCTCATCCTTGTTACACCCTTTAATTTCCCTCGAACCCCTTTAGAAAGCTTTCCCATACCCTAGAAAAACCCTAGGAATACCTATTTATAGTTTAGGCAACTTCCCTTTCGCATTCCGATTGCGAAAGGACTCAAATTCGCAGTTTCGCACAAAATCGCGAAACAAACTACGTAACCTACGACTAGTCCTAGAAATTCTAGGACTGGTCTTAGCCTCCTTCAACTAGTCGAAGCTCACCTTCGACTGGTCGAAGCCCACCTTTGACCGATCTAAGCTCACCTACGACTGGTCGAAGACCGCGGAGAAAAATAACAAAAACTCGCTGGACTTTGAGTCGTGCCAGGGCTCGAACCTACGACCACTCAAGCGCCTCTCACGACCAGTCGAAGCTGTCCCACGACCGGTTGAACGACTTCAAAAACTTCAGATTTAAGACTTTTCTCAACAATCTCCACCAAGTCTTCAATCTTCAACCGTGTAGCACCTTGACCTCTTCTCTTATCTAGGCATCACATCATAGCTTGTGCACACTCCGTCTTCCTTTTACGCCATCGCCAAGCCCAGAGAAGTTTCACAGAACTTGAACTTCTCTACAGAAACGACCTAGGTGAGCATGTCTGCCGGATCTAAATCTACATGCCCAACCATCTTTGCTCCTGTCTTCTCAAAAGAAAAGACGTAGTCTTCTTACCATCTCACCGCTACCTAATATTACTTGTCAGGGTACTTGCTCACAACACTGATAGTTGTGAAATAACGAGTCTAAACTAGACCATGACATACACTGCCCAACGCATTCGAATAAGGCTCATGAGATATCCTGCTTTTCCTCATATGTTTTGGGACAAATCCAGAAGAAAACTTGAGGAGAGAAACGTAGGGAACGCTCTCCAGTTTTACCTGGCCCATCATATCTTGGATCAATACCTACACATAAGGTATTCCTCCTTTGATTACCAAAGCCTACTCCTCATTCAATCTCAATGCTGAGAACCATCTTTGCAACCCCCCGATCCTTCATCCTGAATGTTCCAATTGACCGAGTCTTCAGTACATTGATTTCAGACATGTCACAATTGGTGATTCACACGTCATCAACATACAATACCTGACCCACCATAAAGGAATCAAACCACTGTATAGGCGACAGGCTGAACAACGACCTCCTGCAAAGTCTTTTCTCAACCCCTTTCACTTCGAACCGCCCTGGTTGCTTCATGTAAATCTGCTCTTCACTTTCTCTTGCAGAAGTACAGACTCCACATCCTTCATTCCAACTCAAGATCACATTGGCCAACCGGCACCAATCACTGATCTAATAGACACCTACTATACCGTCGGCGCGAATATTTCTGAGAAGCCAATCCCTTCTCCCTGAGCATAACCCATCGCCACCAACCTCGCTCTGTATCTATGCTGTATCCTCCTGAAGATCCACTTGCATCCAACCGCTTTCCGGCCCACTGGAAGCTCCACCTGCTCCCATATGTCGGTCTGGTACAACGAATCCATCACATCGCTCATAGTCACCTTTCACTTCTCAGCTTCAGGCTTACCTAGATCCATCTGAATAGAAGATGAATCTCCTGCGATATTGGAGTGGTTTATGTACCTCGCCGATATCCCGCGATCATGCCGTGTGTTTCTTCTCACAGGTGGCTGCTCCACCTGCTCTGTATCTCTGTCCGCACGTCTCAGCCTTCCTGCCCTGGCTACTCATATGGCCATGCCCAACATGCCATACACGTGCAGAGGTGAAATCCGCTACATCCATCGTAGCTCCACCTTTTGAAGTGCTCCCGATCAACTTGTATAAGTTACTGAGTCATTGCGCTTTCATGATTACCCGTGCCCCCTTGGATACTTTAGAGCACTATCAATACTTGTGTACTTGCATCCTTTTACCTCAAGCACACTAAGAGAAATCAGATTCTGCTTCAAATCAGGAACGTGCCTCACATCTGTCAAGGTACGCTCCACCCCATCAAATATCCTGATGCGCACAGAACTAATAGCCACAATATTACAGGCAATGTCATTGCCCATAAATACCTGTCCACCATCGCACTCCCCGTAGCTGGTGAACCAACTTTGATGAGGAGTCATGTGAAAAGATGCCCCTGTGTCTAGCATCCACTCGTCCTTACGATCATCGTATGACTGTTTGAGCGAAAACATAGATAAAACATCACCATCACATCCACTCAATCCATTTAACGTGACAACATTGGCCTCCCTGCATGAAGCCTCAGAATCTTCCCTCTTCGATTTAGGATTTTCACAATCCCTCTTCACATGTCCTTCCTTCCCACAATTTCAGCACTTTATCTTTCCTTTACCCTTGCCCCTGGATTTAGATCTAGAACTAGAAGAACCTGTATCTTGTCTAGAATTCCTACCCACTATAAACAGTGCATCAGAAGACGTCCCCATGTCGCTGTTTAGTTGTCTCATAGCCTTTCCTTGAAGGGCTGAGATAACTGTGTCGACACTCAGGGTTTTATTCATGCTGCACATAGTATCCTTGAATGCCTCATAGGACGCCTGGAGATAATTCAGCAACATACATGCTTGTTCTTCGTATTTCATCACTTCCTCCATATTCAGCAATTTGCAAACCAATTTATTAAAGTTGCTGATGTAAGCCTCCAGATCTCCACCCTCTGCCATCTTGAAGTTATACCACTGCCGCTTCAAGTGTAAGCGATTTTTCAAGGATTTCTTCGCATAGACATCTTCTAACTTCGCCCACAAACCAGCCTCAGTTTTCTCCCTCATGACGTTGTAGAGAACCTCATCCGTGAGACATAAACGGATCGATGATAAAGCTTTCTTATCAAGAATATTCCAATCAGCATCATTCATAGTAGACTTCCGCTCCTCAAGAGCACCATCTTCGCCTTGCTTGGTTAACAAGCTAATCATCTTAACCTTCCATAACTTAAAATTATTTTTTCCTGAGTACTTTTCAAACTTATACCTGGCACTCGCCATTATTACTAATCCTTCAGATTCAGATCTGTGCCCCAACGATCGCTCTGATACCACTTGTTGAGAATTTTGACCTGCAGAATTACACAGATCTAGATCTAGGATAGTAATCCAATGGCACCAAGCACACAAGAGAACACATAGAACACTCAGATTTAACATCGAAAACCCTTTCGGGAAACAACCACGGCACAAAGTGACAGATCTCCACTATGAAAACAGAAATTACTAAGAGAGAGGACTTACCCGATTCGAACAACCTCGAATCTTACCCTTATTACACCTTTTAATTTCCCTGAAACCCCTTTAGAAAGATTTCTCATACCCTAGAAAACCCTTAGGAACACCTATTTATAGTTTAAGCAACTTCCCTTTTGCATCCGGGTTATGAAAGGACTCAAATCCACAGTTTCGCGTAAAATCGTAGAACAAACTGTGTAACCTACGACTAGTCTTGGAAATTCTAGGACTAGTCTTAGCCTCATTCGATTAGTCGAATCTCACCTACGACTGGTCGAAGACCGCGGAGAAAAACAATAAAAACTCGCTGGACTTTGAGTCGTGCCAGGGCTCGAACCTACGATCGGTCGAGCGCCTCCCACGACCAGTCAAAGCTGTCCCACGACCGGTCGAACGACCTCAAAAACTTCAGATTTAAGACTTTTCTCAACAATTTCCTGATTAATTAGTCTCATTGGGTTGCAATTCTTTTTTATATTTCTACACTGAAACTCTCAAAATCATGAAACAATACTCATTGTGGACATGAAAGAGCTCTTTCTTTTAAATACAACACATATGAACCCTCTCTCATGATCTTTATGCATTCTAGCAAGAGTTGTACCATACTTTTGGTTGTAGGTGATTAATTCTTTGTTCAAATTTCCTAATGTAACGCTCCCTTCAATGAAATGTGATTGGTGAGAAGAAGGGAAACAGAACATGTAGACATACAGATTATAAATGTATTAGAATTTTGACCGAACAAGTTTGAGTCGAGTTGAGTCAAGCTGTACTGTGTTTGACCCTAGTTTGTTTTCAAAACAGTCCGAGTCATATGAAACTTGGCTCACCTTGATTCGTCGTTCTAGCTGAGTCAATTCGAGCTAGATCGAGCTGAGCCACGCGAGCTTTTTGAGCTAGCTTGGCTCGTGTACAACCCTACTACACACTACAAAATCACGTTAAAATAACTTATGTGATTAATCTACAACCGAAGATTTCAAGTAAAGGGCTTTGCAATAGAGAAGAAATGACTTGAGCACTTACTTGTAGTCTTTATTTTATGAGGTTTTTGGATTTTAAAGGATTGGAAGGTTTGGAGGTGAATTGCCCAACCCAATTGCATACAAGATCCAAAGTCGAAAGTAATTTATTGCTCAACTACTTTCATGATCATGGAGATAGGCTACTCAACATCAATAATGGATGGGACGATCAAAGTAAAAGAAAGTAAAACTAATAAAACTTGACTGCAATTATAACCTAGGAGATGATGGGCGTGGATTAGGTACTACCCCCCCCCCCCCCCCCCCCCCCCTGTGCAGAGCTCGGGACAGGCTAGACATGTAGCCCCTGCATTGATGGAGAGTGGTTACGTCAGAGGGCATGAGGACATATAAGCAAACAAAGGCGTTAGCCCGCATTTGTACTCGGGTTCACAAAAAGCGCTAAACCTCTCATTTTCTACATTTTTCTCTCTATTCTCACTCCCTCTTTCCTTATCCCTGTGATCTCTCTCCGATTATATTTCTTTCAACAACCCAAACCCTCGTCTCTTTCTCTCCCGGCCTATCTTTCTCATCTCTCTCTAATCAATCTCACCTCCCATGTTTCTCTAATAGCGTTCCCTTATCAATCTTGCTCCCTCTTTCTCCAGCACTAATCTATTGCAACCCATTTGCAGGCTACTATTATCTTGACAGAGCTCTTATCATACCTCTGCATATAACGAGTAGGGTTTCTACCATATATATTTTTTTTCTTCATCATATTTACATGCTTAGATTAGAGACTTGAAATTAGAGTTTTTGTTTTGAGAAATACATTGAGATTTTGTCTTTCATGATTGGAATTTAGAATTTCCCATTTGGAAATGCAATTGTAATTAGAGTTTTGGGATTGGAATTAGGGTTTTGGGATTAAGATTATAATTGGGATTAATAACAATTCTCTCCCTTTATATAATCACATCCATTTGATTAGTGGCCTATCCGAAATTCAATGGGTAAAAGAAAAATCTATCAATCATTATGGGCATGCCATCTTTATGATGGATGAGATTTTTACGGCATGACCTATTTGTGATGGGCCTCACTGAAGAGCTCACTATATAATCAAAAGAGATTCTTATTGAAATTTGCATTTTCTATAATCTAATTTTTCGGGTATGGCCTATTGTGATGGTTCTCATTGGAGAGTCGATTGATTTCATTCATTTGGGTTATATTATATTTTGGTGGGCCCTACTTCATATATTGGATGGTAGAAAAGTTTAATTATATGCATCATATGACATTTGGACATTTTTATGTTTATGGCAATATTTGGTAATTTTTTAATTTTAAATAATCTAATTCTTTTTTAATCAAATGTATTATTGCTACCAAATGAGATGAGAAGTAAAACTAAAATCATACATATAATAGATGGTTAGATCCTCATATACATATTATATATTATAAATGATTTTTGGAATGGTGAATGATTTAAATGTCCTTTTCTTTTGAAGGTTATTTGGTTAAATGGATAATGATATATTGAAGACGCAAGCATATTCTTAGCCATATCGAATGTTAGAATTTGATATATAAATAGATGATCAAGATGCAAACCAATAAGTAGATAAATATGAAGAAAGACAAGATGTACCGTTCAGTACAGATGATGAGTTAGATGAAGAACTAAAACTAGGAATGAAGTTTATTTTTGACGATAATGTATACAAGTTTTATAATAGGTATGCTATAAAGAAGAGTTTTAGTACTTGAAAGTCATGGATTAAAAAAATTCGATAATGGTGTTATACTTAAGAGACATTTTTATTGTTTCAAAGAAGGTCAAAGACGTAAAAGGAAACATCTTGATCAGTCCAAGTTTATCTGTTTAATTATAAGAACTTAATGTTTAACAAGCATGATTATTAAACTTCAGGTGAATGGAAAATATTATGTAACTAAGTTTGTAGCAGAGCATAACCATGGAGTTGTTACACCATTAAAGGTGCATATGTTAAGGTCACAAAGAGGCTTGACTAATTAACAAAAAATTAAAGTAGATATAGTTGATGATTTAGGAATAACACTTAAAGTAATTGGAGAATTGATGAGTAGACGAGTTGGAGGTCGGGAGAATTTAGGTTTTACACCTATCGATCACAAAAATTACTTACAAAGAAAGCGAATGAAAGTAATAGAAAATAGTGATGTAAGAGATATTGTAGAATACTTTTAAAAAATACAAGTAAATGATCCATCTTTCTTTTATGTAATACAAGTAGATGAAGATGATCAAATCATGAATATATATTGTACAGATATGAAGTCAATAATGAATTACAATGTTTTTGGGGACGTAATTTGCGTTAATACCATGTACATGATAAATAGCTATGGACAACCATTTGCCCCATTTATTAGGGTAAATCAATATAAGCAAACTATAATATTCGGCGGAGCCTTGTTATATAATGAGACATTTGAATCGTTTAAGTGATTGTTTCAAATATTTTTAAGTGCAATGTTTGGAAGACAACCAATGACATTTTTGACTGACCAAGATGCTGCAAAGGCTAATGCAATAATTTCAGTGATGCCGGAAATATATCATTACTTATGCATCTGATACATTTACCGAAATGTTGTGAAACATCTTAATGATGTATTTAAAGCTTTAAAAAGTTTTAAATATGATTTTAATAGGTGTGTGTATGAGTATGAGGAGGAGGAAAAATTATTAGTTTCATGGAATAACATGCTTGAGAAGTAGAATTTAATACACAATAAGTGGCTACAAGATTTGTTTTTTTTTTAAAAAATGGCTTTGGTTCACGGAAGAAATATATTTTATGCTAATATGAGAAGTACGTAACGAAGTGAAAGAATGAATAGTCTTTTGAAAAAATATTTGAACTCCAAATACAATTTATTATGTTTTTTCAATCAATATGATCGAGTACTAGTTGATTGATGATACGAGAAATCCAAGGCTGATTTTAGAATGAGGCAAATTACCCCTGTACTATTTCTTGATATGAATATGCTAAAGGAAGCGGCAAAGGCATACACTCTAAAAGTATTTGAAAATTTTCAAGATGAGTATAAAAAAATTCTTAGTTATTCCATTTTTAAATATAGTAAACTTTATCAAGATTCACATAATATGGTGATGATTTTTTTTTTTGGATTACCAAGTGGATATCATATAAGACATGATCATCAAATGGTGATGAGCTACACTCCTGGCCCTAGTGGATTCATCAATGCTTCAATGCCTCAAAGTGGATACCAACTACCTAATGTTCGTATCCTTCAACAAAATCCTGGCAACATTAGACCAGGGGTAAAAATGAGATTTAATTTAGTAGTTTTATAATATTAGATATAACATTTGTATCACTTGTGCTCATTAAAATTTTTATTATTGTGTTTTTGTTTTACTAAAGTTCAAATGTTCCTAGAGGGAGTTGTTGATGTCAAAATCTGGTCGACCCTCCTTCCTCGTCTTCTCTAACTTCGATGTACTGCCTCTGGAATCTGCGCCAAGAGAACAGGCAAAGGTGACCCTGGCTAAGCTGGGGGACCCTCCGATGCCTAAGTCAGGTCAGGGAAATCTGGGTCTAAGTGGAGAGTAGAGGAGAGAGCACTTGCTATTGCGTGCCTGTAGACATGGTATCGTGTGCTATTTATACTTGCCTGTATAATGGTCTGGATCCGATAATCTCGGCATGATCAAGGGGATTCTCGGATCATGGAGATACTGCCCGCAATCTGCTGATCACGCAGCGTATCGGACATGTAGTGCGTATCTGCGAGCGAAGTTATTGGCCACGTTCAGTTATGGCAGTTTTCATGTTTGTCAAATAGAATATACACCTCCGAGTATCTGCTCGGCTCGGCTCGTCCAACCGTTTGCCCCTGCGCCTGTTCGGTTGGACAAGGGCGGTTCTTAGATCCTAGCAACCTTCAAATCTGATCTGACCTTATAGGTTCGAGCCGAAGCGGGATGCTCTATTCTCCAAGGTTCTCGTCGCCTCGGACTTTACATGTGCTCAGATCTTCATGGGATGCTCGTATCAGGTCAGATAGGTCTTGTCTCGGACGCCGTGGCAATGAGTCGGCTCAGACTGACGTTTCGTCATCGGATCTTCATATGGGTTCGAATCTCCCCATAACAGAAATTATTGTGGAATACCCAGGAGTAGTTCAAGTGGATTCATGAGTGCCCCTTTGTCCCCTTGCAACCACCAACCAAGTATCAATTTACGTAAAGATTCAACACTACATGATTACAATTAATTAGTGGGGGGTGAAGATCACCACCTACACTCGAGTAATTAAATTTTCTTTTTTCAAAGGCGAGCATATATTCTTGTCTGCAACTAGGAAGAAAATTACTCAATGTTCAAAGATTCTCTACCATTTTTTAAATGGTGATGAACTATCATAGGACTCTAGCCATCTTGATTATGTTCTTTGTATTTTGGCTTTGAAATACTCTCAAATTTTCTCTTGTAAGAAAAGGAAAGAAAAAATATTTGCTGATTAATGTATTCGATCAGTTATCTTGAAAAATAAGTTAAAAATCCCAAAAAGGAAGTGAACTTTTTTCATTTTTCTTTATCAAGTAACAAAGGTTTAACTATATGCACTCTTCGTTAGTTTTCTTCTCCAAGTTATCTTTTTTTAAAAAAGTTCTCTTCTTTCAATTTTTGTTGTAATCTTCTTTTGAGTGCTATCCTAGGTATTATTAGTATTCTGTTTTTATTTAACTTTTCTTGATAAAAAATTTCTATTATCCATTAGAAAGAAAAGAGTGGATGAAGAAGAAAAATAGAGAATACTTTTAATATTCGTGATTTCAAGTGTACAACAATTGATCTCAGATACAGTTCTACTCAATGAAATCATGATTCCACCATGGACGATTACCACATTTATTCAAACTTATATTTATATCAACAATATGCATTGTTATAACGCCCTAAAAATCAGGGGTCGAGCAGAAGCTCAGCTCTTGAGTTTCAACGCATCACTTATGCAATATAGATAATGATGATTGAATGTTGTTCATATTAGTACATTAAACATGAGTGAGATTATACCAAAACAGCATATCATACTCCAGAGACAGTTTAAATTTCGTAAGCGGAAGACTGTGATAAATATATAACATATATAAACTGTTGTAAGTCTCCAGAGTGTGAACAGGTTACCAGGATAAATATATACATGTATACTCCAAAAATGGACAAAACGAAGATACATGGGTGTTTCAAAAGTATAAAATAATAAGTGTAATGACATCTAATCAGCATCCCTGTAACCCCGTCGATCAGAACATAGTGTACATAGACCCGCCTAATAGCTGCATATAAGAGAAACCCTCCCCATCATCATAAAAGTCCGGCTTTGCCTCATATGCATTGCCATCATCTGAAAATAAAATAGGGGCTGGTTGGTGTTTAAAACACCATCCCGTAACATGAGTGTGAGTGATCAACTCATTAGAACAATATGGCAAAGGTTAATATGTTATTAATTCAGTCAAGCAGTAATGATAACGCAATACAACAATCAGGTCTTAAGTACTCTTGTTAATATAAGAATGATATGAAATAATGATACATGCCCTCGCCTACACTCCCTCAGCGTCTTCATCTTACGGCGCACATGGCAACCACCTGAAAGTACTCTTCCTCGCCAAAGCACATGCAATACGGTGCATGTTCATGTTAGCTAATAGTTAATTAAGTTTATTCATATAGCAGTGTTGGGAAGCTAAGGTACCTCCCTTATATCAATTCCCAAATAATGATCCATTTTAGGGTTGTCAGTCCTAGTAAATCTCATACGATGTTGTGGTTCTAGGTTACTATAAAGGGCTCGTCACTTGATCAGTGTAGGCCTAGTTTATACTTTAGTAGTTACGGAAAGACTCATCGCCTCAACGCAGTCTCAGAGTATGCTCGAGGTCACTATAAAGGGCTCGTCACCTAATCAGTGTATGTCGACAGCTCGAATACAGTGTCTCATACTACCGTATTTGTCTCACGAGTCTGGATTACTCACTGGTCACTACGGGGAGGCTCGTCGCCCCAGCGTAGGCCGACACCTCGACCATGGTGTCTCATACCACCATGTTTAGCTCATGAGTCTTAGCGGATCGAGGTACCAAAGTTAACGGAATTTCCACTGGTAAGTTTGGTACCTTAGGTTTAAGCAGTAGCGTCCATACATGATGAACATACATTGGGCCAATCGAATTATTAGATGAATTCGACTAGTACAAACGTACGCTGAATTAATTGACAAGGTACCGTTGTCGACGATCCTCGTACGACTCAGATTCACCGAACGCATCAATTGTGGTGAGACTAGCTCAGCTACTCAGACAGGAATTATTACCGATTGTCTGGACTAAAACGTAGTCCTAATCACAGTCAATTGCAATAGACGTTCATATGCACTAGTCAAGATAGCATGTAACAGCCAATTCAGCTATAAATCTTATATAAACAATTTAACGAACACATATAGTACATATTATTCTACATAGGCATTTCATCTACAAATCACATAGTAGTAAGATAGCTTACATAAAAGGAACAGTAACTACATGTATTGGAGTTGAGAATCCCATTTCAACGCCCTCATTCATATATAAAGATAAGCGTTTTCTTATTTAGACATTTCGACAAACACTTAAACCACACATATTACATACTTGTAATAAATTAGTTAAACCACATATTATGGCAAATCCTTCTACATAGGAGTTGCCATGCGTACAACAATCATGTATTCCCGCACATTAATCATAATAAACACAAATCATAATTTCATATTCATTCAAATATTTCAACAAACACATGAAATGTAATAAATGAAAATCCTTGCATCTAAGCACATGTGACATCAATCAAGTCATTCATAAATCATTAATTGATATTGAAAGACTTGAAAACCATAACCTAAACATTTACAGTCCACATCTTTTGTCGGTAGACTCGTAATGAACTCGGTTTAAACCATAAGTCTTTGTCTACGGCACGATGGTAACTTATAGCATGAAATAGGTTAGCTATTTCACCTTACACTCTATTCAAATCCCTAAAATCAATTAGGGTTAGGATTCCTTACCTAAGAACGAAGTTGGAATCGTTGAAATAGTGATACAGAAGCGGTGATTTAGCCCGTGGAGTGATGAGTTCGAATCCCAAGAACAAACGCCAGTACACTCTCTCACTTCCTCTCTCTTTCCTCCTCTTTTCTCTCTTCTCTCTTCTAGGGTTTTCTAAATTCATATGGGATGAGAGAGTGAGGGTTTAAAGCCCTTATATATGCCCAGAACTAAGGGAAATGGCCCCATGGCCAAGGTATATGTAGGTTATAATCAAATCGGGTCTGTTTCGATCCAACGGAGTACTTCTGGAGGTCCCTTTGCTGAATGCAGTAGGACTTAAGCTCTCTGACGATAGATCTAGGTCAGGCTAAGTTTTTAGTCCGATCGGGTTTACAGATCGCCTATGGCGGACCCGTTTGAGTTTGACGGTCATTGGCATTCGATCAGGGCCAAAAGTGCATTGACATGTGTGAAAATTTTTTTCTAATCTGAGGGTGTAATTGGGTTAGATTCTGATGATCTGAACCCTTATATTTGTCCCACAAGCGACACGATTTAGATTTCTTAAATTCGGATTTAATTTTAAAAACATTCACGTTTCTCACACACTTCGCTCCGTGCTCAAGTAAATAGCTTCGGGATACTATCTGGACTTGATTTTCGAGATGGTCATCAATTCCAACAAGACAGTCGTATTCGTATAGCTTCGTAGCTATCGAAATTTCGACGTGCGGTCCAGGTCTGATACGAAGTTTCAATGTGCTCCCGAGAGCAACTGAGTTTAGAGATTGCTCCTAGTTTTTAGGGTAATGTAGCATTAACGGTTCTACTCATTTTGAGTCTTGTATTTCATATTTAAAGTAGTTCAAGTTAATTCTATTATGTATTTAGTTTAGTACTTAACTAAATTATGCCCTAATTACGACAGAATATGGTCCTAGAAAAGTTCTACGCCCCTTTCTAGTACTTTTAGTTAGTATATTATTTTAATTATTTTTTTAATAGTTCATCATCAAGTTTACTCCGTCTCTACCAAATTTCATGAGATTTTGTTTTGTAGAAAAATTCTAAAAATTCTAGAAGCAGTAGCTTTCCAAACTATGATTTTTGGATAGTTGTCACAACGACCTATTTTTAACTATATTAAATATTTTATTATATTTTTCACATATTTTTATGTAAAACTAAACTCATTTATCTTCAATTTAATTTTTGAATTACCTAAATCGAAGTTATAACGAGGGAGATATAACTTTTCAAAGTTAGACGAAAAAGTGTAAGAAAAATGCAGAAAACGGGCCGCCCGACCCGCCAGGCTCACTGTATGTACGAGGCCTCGCCAAACCGGTGAGGCCCTCGCAGACCATTGGACTTTCCATCGAGAAGTTGCTGGTGGGGCGAGGTCCTCCTACCCCCTGGACCCTAAAAACATGTGGGGCCCCCCGGACATGCTCTGATAGGCCCTCGACTCCGTTTGATGTGGTTTCGCCAATCCGATATTTAAAATTAGTATATCTTTCAATATAGAATGGGTTACACGATATAAGATATATGATTTTGAGGTAGGAGAATCTAATCTATCCAAATAACCTATTTCTATCATGAGATTCCAAAAGTTTAATGGTTAAAAACCCATTTTAGTTATTATTTACTATTTATAGTAATGTTTAGTTTAAGTATTATTCTTCATTACCTAAACTGTAAGATTTGTGTTGAATATAAAAGTACTTAAAGAAGTTTGAAGAATAAAGTGGTGAAAGGTGAGATTTCAAAGGAAATGGGTTAAAAAGAAATTTTTGGCTTTGGAATTAAGTTATGAGAAGTTACCAAGGTGTTATGATCAACCCATTGCCTAAGGATGTCTAACTTCATGTTGGCAAAAATTCAGAGTGTTACAATCTACCCCCTTTAAAAAATAATTTCATCCTCGAAATTGGCTAAGGGTAATGAGTAAAAATTCTATTATTCCTTTTGCCTAAGCTTTACCGATTTCAAGTTTATATGTGTGGTAGAGTGTATACTATCTATGCTAGTCTGACACAATTTAGTCTACCCTCCTTAAAAACTTACTCTTTATCTCTTGCTTATGCCCTGATAGTTTGCTACAATTTCGTTCTTGATCTATTTGGAGTCTTGACAATGATTCTCATCTAATTAGAGTAAGATATATGTTTTCAATGGTCGACCAATATGGAGAGATGGTTGTAATGGGCTTGATCTCGATACTTTAATCACGTACCTGACCAGGGTAGAAGGCTCATTGTATCCCTTCTTAGTCCTGGTAGATCCTGGTCTTCTGCTTGGTCAAAGCAGTAAGTCCATTGGTAGTCGCACAGGATTGAGAATTGGGTCAAGCCGCGAATGCTTCGCAGTTGTATATTTCAGTAACTCCGTAGTCCGATCACTCCAAAAGCTTAGGAAATGCCCATCACTAAAAGGTTCATTTTTTTTTTTTTTGGGTCTTAGTCTAAAAGAGTCCTTGTCTTAATTTATGTCCATGGTGGGAGTTAATAAACATCTTATATGTCATCCTAAAAAAAAAGGTTTCTAACTTGACCGAATTCATAACTTTTCGTTTAACCAGGATCAGTTTTCTTCGATCCTGGGCCAGTGGAGAAGGGGCCAACCACGCTTTCACTGCCCTCCTTTAATCCTACGGTTGTATTAGCTGACCTAACTAGATTGGGCTCATAATGTTCTACCCCCCTTAAAAATTATTTCTACTCTCAAGGCTCAAGAATCTATGTCCTGATCCGTATGTCGGAATAAGGTATAATTTATAACCTATCTTTGATATGAAATGAGAAACGATCTCTCAATACATTAGTCTTCCTTTCATTGATGATGTGTACTATGACATTGGTGCCTATGATTATAGAAATGAGCTAAAAATAGTGGGTGTTGTGGTTGATTCTAGGGATGAGTGTGAGTTTGTGGCAAGATGCCTAATCTCTATTGGCTATATGTTTTTAACACTTTTCTAAGGCAAAGTAATAACCTTTTGGTTATAAGTGATCGGGCCAACACGGAAGAAGAGTTGTATAGCGGGTCTGAGCTGGATACAATGACCTTCTATCTAGTTATGATAGAAAATTTGTCGTATCAGTTCTTAATCCTAGTTGATCTTGATCTTCTGCTTTATCAGAGCATTGAGTTCATTGGTAACTACCAGGATTGAGAATTCATTTCAAACCGTGAATACTTCGCTTATATATAGTTCCTCTACGCCATGTTTCTAATTATAATAAGTTTTTGAAAAGACAATTCTAAGGGGTGTATTGATTTAACCTAACATTAATTCGAAGAGATTTATAAGTTTTCCCTGAATGTGAATAGTTCTAAATCAAAACAGCTTTCCTAAGAGTTATTAAAGAATCCTATAGGTATCAAGGGAATCCAATAAAGGAACGAGGTCTCACTCTAACCAAATAAAGATAACTAACTAAGTCTATATTTCACTTATCTTAGCAAAATCAGTCTTTTACATTCCTTGGTAGAATTAGTATCCTAGTCTTAACTTGGGATTAGCGGTAAGCCAATAGGTGTAATCCAAAGTCTATGTTTATACGCTAGGTGATTTCGTACCATTTTTGGTTGGAATTGAGTTGTCCGAACCTGAATTTAATTGCGCTCAAGCACTTCACATATGCTCATATCAGCTTAAGAGGTCCTAGGGTTTACGTTATTAATTTATTAGATTTCCTATACTGTCAGATCTTTCTAAATCTAGGAATACCAACTCTAGGTCCAAAACTCTAAGGGCTTGTTTGGCTAGTGGTATTAAGTTGTATTAAATGGATTGCGTTGTTAATCCCACCTTGGGATTGGGAATGACATGTTTGGAAGGAGGGTGAGATGTGATTAAAATTAATTTTATAGGCTTTGAAAAATGGGCCCTGTGTTGGAGAGTATGAGATGGGATTTTCAAATTCCATGATGATGAATTTCTAAGTGTAATTTGAAAGGAAATCTCGGGATTTACTTTTACTTGCATACATTCCAAACATGGTATTGGAACCCATAGGATACACCCAATCTAGGGACAATACCTTACACATGCATGTATTGTTACTTTGACAATTCCATCTACCCTAATCTCACCTAATGAAGTTGGTCGAACGGGCCCTAAATGTCCCATCATTTGGAGGTTGTGCAGGTTATGGGACACAAAAATGTAGGTTTTGTGCCCAAATGAGGGGGTATAAGGAAGGTGGAGAGTTATACAGAGTAGTTTTTGGGTAATGGTGGTGGATGGGTGTAAGATGTAGAAGAATACGGAAGCTTAAGTGAATGAAGTGGGGATGTGAGATCATTTTACATGGTCTCGGTTACGTATGGGCTATACTACGGTTGTTAATCTCGTCAGTCGGTGAAACTTGGGATCCTAATGTCGTCTCTAGATTCCATTGTCCCCTTCCTAAATCAGAGTGCGCCAATGTGCATCGTTTTACCATAACCCAGGTCCAGTTTAATCCAAATCATACTCTAATACCATCTTATAACGCCCTGAAAATCGGGGGTCGAGCAGAAGCTCAGCTCCCGAGTTCCAACGCATCACTTATGCAATATAGATAATGATGATTGAATGTTGTTCATATTAGTGCATTAAACATGAGTGAGATTATACTAAAACAGCATATCATACTCCAGAGACAGTTAAAATTTCGTAAGCGGAAGACTGTAATAAATATATAACAGATATAACTGTTGTAAGTCTCAAGAGTGTGAACATGTTACCAGGATAAATATATACATGTATACTCCAAAAATGGACAAAACGAAGACACATGGGTGTTACAAAAGTGTAAAATAACAAGTGTAATGACATCTAATCAGCATCCCTGTAACCCTGTCGATCAGAACATGGTCTACATAAACCTGCCTGATAGCTGCATATAGGTAGTTGGTGTTTAAAATACTGTCCCGTAATGTGGGAGTGAGTGATTAACTCAGTGAAACAATAAAGTAAAGGTTAACATTTTATCAATTCAGTCAAGCAGTAATGATAACGCAATACAACAATCAGGTCTAAGTACTCTTGTTAATGCAAGAATGATATGAAATAATGATGCATGCCCTCGCCTGCACTCCCTCAGCGTCTTCATCTTACGGCGCACATGATAACCATCCGAAAGTACTCTTCCTCGCCAAAGCACATGCAATGCGATGCATGCTCATGTTAGCCAATAATTAATTAGGTTTATTCATACAGTAATGTTGGAAAGCTAAGGTACCTCCCTTATATCAATTCTCAAACAATGATCCATTCTAAGGTCGTCAGTCATGGTAAATCTCATACGATGTTGTGGTTCTAGGTCACTACAAAGGGCTCTTCACCTAATCAGTGTAGGCCTAATTTATACTCTAGTGACTACAAAAAGACTCATCGCCTCAACGCAGTCTCAGAGTATGCTCGAGGTCACTACAAAGGGCTCGTCACCTGATTAGTGTAGGCTGACAGCTTGAATACAGTGTCCCATACCACTGTATTCAGATCACGATTCTGGGTTGCTCACTGATCACTAAGGGGAGGCTCGTCGCCCCAGCGTAGGTGGACAGCTAGATCACGGTATCCCATACCACTATGTCCGGCTCATGAGTCTTAGCGGATCGAGGTACCAAGGTTAATGGGGTTTCCACTGGTAAGTTTGGTACTTTAGGTTTGTGCAGTAACATCCATACATGATGAACATACATTGGGCCAATCAGTTTATTAGATGAGTTCGACTAGTACGAACATACGTTGAATTAATCGACAAGGTACCATTGTCGACGATCCTCGTACGACTCAGATTCACCGAACGCATCAATTGTAGTGAGACTAGCTCGGCCACTCAGACAGGAATTGTTACCGATTGCCTAGACTACAACGTAGTCCCAATCACTGTCAATTGCAATAGGTAGTCATATGCACTAGTCAAGATAGCATGTAGTAGTCAATTCAGCTACAAATCTCATATAAATAATTTAACGAACACATAGAGTACATATTATCCTACATAGGCATTTCATCCATAAATCACATAGTAGTAAGATAGGTTGCATAAAGGGAACTGTAACTACAGGTAAGGGAGTTGAGAATCCCATCTCAATGCCCTCATTCATACATAAAGACAAGTGTTTTCTTATTCAGACATTTCAACAAACACTTAAACTACACATATTGCATACTTGTAAAAAATTAGTTAAACCACATATTATGACAAATCCTTGTACAAAGGAGTTGGCATACACATAACAATCATGTATACCCGCACATTAATCGTAAAAGCACAAATCATAATTTCATATTCATTCAAACATTTCAACAAATACATGAAATGTAATAAATGGAAATCCTTACATCTAAGCATATGTGATAGCAATCAAATCAGTCATAAATCATTAATTGACATTGAAAGCCTTGAAAACCATAACCTAAACATTTACAGTTCGCACCTTTCGCCGGTAGACTCGTAACGAACTCAGTTTAAACCATAAGTCTTTATCTACAGCACGATGACAACCTGTAGCATGAAATAGGCTAACTATTTCACCCTACACTCTATTCAAATCCCTAAAACGAATTAGGGTTAGGATTCCTTACCTAAGAACGAAGTTAGAATCGCTGAAATAGCGATACAGAAGCGGTGATTTAGCCCGTGGAGCGATGAGATCGAATCCCAAGAACAAACGCCAGTTCACTCTCTCACTTCCTCTCTCTTTCCTCCTCTTTTCTCTCTTCTCTCTCCTAGGGTTTTCCAAATTCGTATGGGATGAGAGAATGAGGGTTTAAAGCCCTTATATAGGCCCAGAACTGAGGGGAATGGCCTCAGGGCCAAGGTATACTTAGGTTATAGCCAAATTGGGTCTGTTCTGATCCAACGGACCACTTCTGGAGGTCCTTTTGCTGAATGCGGTCGGACTTAAGCTCCCTGACCATGGATCTAGTTCAGGCTAAGTTTTCAGTCCGATTCGGTTTACAGATCGCCTGTGGCGGACCCATTTCAGTTCGACGGTCACTGACATTCAATCAGGGCCACAAGTGCACTGACATGTGTGGGACATTTTTCCTGATCCGAGGGTGTAATTGGGTTAGATTCTGATGGTCTGAACCCTTATATTTGGCCCGCAAGTGACACGATTCAGATTTCTTAAATTCGGATTTAATTTTAAAAACATTCACATTTCTCACACACTTCGCTCCGGGCTTAAGTAAATAGCTTCGGGATACATTTGGACTTGATTTCTAAGGTGGTCGTCAATTCCAACAAGACGGTCGTATTCGTATAGCTTCGTAGCTATCGGACTTTCGACGTGCGGTCCAGGTCCGATATGAAGTTTCAATGTGCTCTCAAGAGTAACCGAGTTTAGAGATTGCTCCTAGGTTTTAGGGTAATGTAGCATTAGTGGTTCTACTCATTTTAAGTCTTATAGTTCATATTTAAAGTAGTTCAAGCTAATTCTACTACGTATTTAATTTAGTACTTAACTAAATTATGCCCTAATTACGATAAAATATGGTCCTAGGGAAGTTTTACGCCCCTTTCTGGTACTTTTAGTTAGTATATTATTTTAATTATTTTTCTAGTAGTTCATCATCAAGTTACTCTGTATCCACCAAATTTCATGAGATTTTGTATTGTAGAGAAATTCTAAAAATTCCAGAAGCAGCAACTGTCCAAACTATAATTTTTGGATAGTTGTCACAACGACCTATTTTTAATTATACTAAATATTTTATTATATTTTTCACATATTTTTATATGAAACTAGACTCATTTATCTTCAATCTAATTTTTGAATCACCAAAATCAGAGTTATAACGAGGGAGATATAACTTTTCAAAGTCAGATGAAAAAGTATAAGAAAAATGCAGGCCCGCTGTACGGACGAGGCCTCGCCAAACCGGCGAGGCCCTCGCCGACTACTGGACTTTTCGGTGAGAAGTTGCTGGTGGGGTGAGGTCCTCCTGCCCCCTGGACCCTAAAAACATGTGGGACCCACTGTAGGCTCCCCTGGACATGCTCTGATAGGCCCCCGACTCCGTTTGACATGGTTTCGCCGATCCGATATTTGAAATTGGTGTATTTTTCAATCTAGAATGGGTTACGTGACATATAATATATGATTTTGGGGTAGAAGAAGCTAATCTATCCAAATAACCTATTTATATCATGAGAGTATAAAAGGTTAATGGTTAAAAACCTATTTTACTTATTATTTACTATTTATAGTAATGTTTAGTTTAAGTATTGTTCTTCATCACCTAAACTGTAAGATTTGTTTATAATATAAAAGTACTTAAAGAAGTTTGAAGAATAAGGTGATGAAAGGTGAGATTTCGAATGAAATGAGTTAAAAAGAAATTTTTGGCTTTGGAATTGAGTTATGAGAAGTTACCACGGTATTATGATCAACCCATTGCCTAAGGACGTCTAACTCCATGTTGGCAAAAATCTGGGGTGTTACAATTGTGTATTTGCTTTATCAACAATTTTGACTTTGTACACGTTAAATTGGTTGTATGAGCCTTTTTTTTTTCCCCTTTTTATTACTTCCCTTAACTCGATGTTGATAAGTACTCTCAATTCTAATGAAATTTCTACAATGCTATTGTGGTATTCCTATGCTATAGGTAACTAGATACTGTCATGATCCTCTTTGCTTTCAAGCCATGGTTCAATTAGGCTGGTTACTATGTTGTTTTGTCTGCATGCTAGCGATTGGATGGTTTGGTGTGCAGTAGTGTTTTTGGGACAAAATTTTCAATGGATCGGTGGTGGTGCTGGGAGTTGCAAGCTAGCATTTGGGTGTTTTGTTAAGTGGTTACTACGGTATTCTGATCAACCCATTGCCTAAGGACGTCTAACTCCATGTTGGCAAAAATCCAGGGTGTTACAATTGTGTATTTGCTTTATCAACAATTTTGGCTTTGTACACGTTAGATTGGTTGTATGAGCTTTTTTTTTTCCCCCTTTTTATTACTTCCCTTAACTCGATGTTGATAAGTACTCTCAATTCTAATGAAATTTCTACAATGCTATTGTGGTATTCCTATGCTACAGGTAACTAGATATTGTCATGATCCTCTTTGCTTGCAGGCCTTGGTTCAATTAGGCTGGTTACTATGTTGTTTTGTCTGCATGCTAGCGATTGGATGGTTTGGTGTGCAGTAGTGTTTTTGGGACAAAATTTTCAATGGATCGGTGGTGGTGCTGGGAGTTACAAGCTAGCATTTGGGTGTTTTGTTAAGTGGTTAGCAGGATGTTTTGTCTTCTCAAAATTTTTGTTAGGAAGTTGTTTTTCTTTCTACCATATGATAGGCATGACTCCCTTTTTATTTTTATTTTATTGAGGCATGCCCAAATTCTTCTTCCTTTTTTTTATTTTCAACCGTGTAGAAGCTATATTTGTTTTCATCATATGATAGGCATGACCCCCTTTTGTTTTTATTTTGTTGGGGCCTGTTTGAAAAGTTGTACAATTAATTTGGAGCTTGAGAAAACTCAAGGACATTCTTACATGGATTATAAGAGCAAGGCTATGAGAAGCCTAAGAGCTTATGCATTCGGGTTATAAAGCATTCTCCCTTTCACATGCCTGGCTGCAAATAAGGCACAAACTTATTGGTTAATGCAATTGGCTCTCCAAACTTCACATCTTGATGAGTCATGACTAAGTTGATCTTGCTAGACGGAGTTTAGAACTATGACTAGGACCATTGAGAAACAATGTATATGAAATATGAACACAGGATTTGCATATCTATGTATGAAGTATGACGAAAAGTCATGACAATGAAATAATTTCAGCTATATGACCAAGATGTCTTTGTACACAATTTCCACAATTTCCACCTTTTAAAGCTAATCATGGGACACATACACAATTTTTTTTTTTTTTTTTTTTTTTAAATACTTTTATTGACAATAAAAAAGAATGTTGTTAATCAAATGGTTAAAACCATCCATTTGGTCCCTTGCTTATAGACCAAAGCCCATGAGCCAAACATTTAATTAAGGCCTGTTTGGTCCATGGGGTTAAATGGTACGGAATTGTATTATATTGGATTAGCACCATTATTGCACAATAATTTCATGTTCGGAAATACATTGTATTTTGGTCATCCAATCTCATGTTTGGAATAAAATTCTTGCCATGGGAAAACACATATAGAGCATGCATGGATGGACGACACCTGTACACGTCTATAACTAGAATGTCACGTGTATAAGGCATACATGGATGAACGACATGAATAAAACACATGCATCAATGTGGGGTCTACATGTGTAGTGGATTTCAAAATCCACTGAAAATCTCACTTGAGACCAAATGCAATTTCATCCCCTGCAATCCCAACCCTTCCCATCCTCGTCAGACGCCGGATGAAATTTGCAAGACCAAATGCAATTCACTCTCATCTAGTTCCATCTAAGCCCATGTACCAAACATGCCCTTAGATCAATGGTTGAGATGATTTTTTAATGTCCATTCACACTGACTTGATAGCTTAATTTGCAATTGTCAGTTGTGCTTTATAGGTGCTAAAGTGATGCTAGAATGCCAAGAGAGGGCAAGCAAGCAGCTATTATACACCATTGGGAAGGAGACTTCTTAGAGCCGAATGTATGAGAACTTAGTTTTAGATGATTTTTTATTTTTTATTTTTTTTCCATATAAAGCTTGAACAATCCACATGTAACTTCGTTGATTTGAACAAAATAGTTGAACAAGCATTTGGCCAGGTGCATAAAAAGTTTCGAGGCTCACCTATAGTATAATCCAATCTAGACAACACTATACAATATATTTGAAAGAAAACATATCCATAATGAGTAAAAAAAAAAAGAAAAAGATCCATGACTAGACCAGGTACAATGGTAGCAACATCATTGCCCATGTTGTTGACATCACAATGTCAATGCGGACGCTCAACATGAGCAGTAGGTTGCATAACCTCAGGCCATCACATGCCCACGAAAAAACTTGAGACATCAATAGTAGCATTAATTTCTTCATAGTGTGCAAGCTCTCCATTTTTGCCACCACGACGAGCACCCCACTAATCTCAGCTATGGTCAATGCCCATGTAACGCAGCTGCAACAATCTCAGCCCTTGACAGGTATAAGCCAACTACACTGATGCTGAAATGGTTGGCCCCGAAACATGAATTCAATGGAGAATACATTTTGCGAACCAACAAGCCTCCTCTAAACCAACAGACAGTAGCAACAGAACAAGCTTGAACGCACCACCCCCATGTCGGGTTGTGAGCATGCCCGATGGTAAATGTTTCAAGATACAATTTCCGACTGTATGTTCTGCATTATAAGATAAGAAGAAAAACTAAATGAGTATATAGGAATTCAATATAAAATCATTGTATAAGATCCCAAAAATTAGATAAAAGAAAGTGTAAATTTTAATAAGAATCTCTTTTGATTGTACAATGAGCTCTCTAGTGAGGCCCATCACAAATAGGCCATGCCTTAAAAATCTCATCCATCACAAAGAGGGCATTGTCCATAACAATTGATGAATTTTTCTTTTACCCACTGAATTTCGGATAGGCCACTAATAAAATAGATGAGATTATACGAAGGGAGTTCCAATTCCAATCTTAATCCCAAAACCCTAATTCCAATTCCAAAAATCCAATTGCATTTGCATTTGCAAATGAGAAACTTTAAATTCCAATCATAAAAGACAAAATCCCAATGCATTTCTCAAAAGAAAAGCCCTAATTTCAAATCTCTTATCTAAGTATGTAAATAGGATGAAGGAAAAAAATATAGGGCAAAAAGCATACACGTTATATGCAAAGGTACGATGAGAGCTCCGTCAAGATGATAATCGCTTGTAAATGGGTTGCAATAAAATGACGCTAAAGAAAGAGGGGGCAAAATTGATAAGGGAACACTATTAGAGAAACCAGAGGGGGGGATTGATTAGAGAGAGATGAGAGATAAGTCGGGAGAGAAAGAGGGAAGGTTTGGGTTGTTGAGAGAGAGAGAGGATCGGAGAGAGATCACAGGGATAAGCAAAGAGGGAGTGAGAATAGAGAGAAAAAACGTAGAAAACAGAAGAAAATGAGAGGTTTGGTGCCTTTTGTGGACCCGAGTACAAATGCAGGCTAACGCCTTCGTTTGCTGATGTGTCCTTCTGCCCTTTGACATAACCACTCTCCACCAATGCAGGGGCTACATGTCTAGCCTGTCCCGAGCTCTGCACGAGTGGGGGTAGTACCTAATCCTCGCTTGGAGATGACACGCTCAACGCTAATCATGGCCAAAAAGATATTATCACTTAAAAGTAAAAGAGAAGGCTTTTAAGGAGGTGTTTGGATTGTAAGTTATTTAAGATTAGCCACTTATGCCTCGAGTAGTTTGTCTTGGTCTCTACTTATTAAGTTGAAGTGATTAAGAAACTTTAAGTATAAAAAAAGTTACTTATAATTGATCTTAAACCAAACTTACTCATCTATTGCAGTAAATAGAAAAAGTAAATTATTTGGTAGTATCCAAACATACCCTAAATGATCTCTGCTTTCGAATATGTCAGGATCTAATTATTTATCAAGACACAAAGCAAATGTTGAGTGAGAAAATTACAACAAGGAGGTGTATGAGAAGGATATTATGGCAACATAAAATAATCAAAGTAAGAAAAGAGTAGAAATTTCACTTGAAATTGTTTTGTGCATGAGAGATTTAAGACGAGAAAGAAGAGAATTAACACTCCTTAGTAGAGAAGTTTATCAAAGATCTCAAGTCACAATCCTATTCCACTTGATTTGAATAGCTATAACTTATTAATAAGCTACATGATGTTGTAGCTCTCTCTCTCTCTCTCTCTCTCTCACTCTTAAAAGTTAAAAATTGTTAAAATGAGAAAGAAATGAGGTATTTATAAATGAGCCAATGGAATCTTTATAAATGATAGGGAGTTTGATGTAGAGCAAGTCACGGACACTTTCATGTCCAAGATGGACCAGAGAAAGGCAGAAGTGATCAAGATCGTCAAAACCCTAAAACAGGCATATCTAGCAAATTGGAATGAGTTATTTTACTTACCTTATATGATTTTGTGGTATGAGAAGCTACTTTAGCCAACCAACCCACTATGCCGGGTTTCCCATGCTGTATTTGCGAGATTCCATCCGATTGACGGTTGAAAATTCTTTTTAATTTTATTTTTACTATTTATGGTACGTTTTAATTTGATCATAACCCTTGATCCTTTGAGCTTTAGGAGTTGTGTCTAACATGAAAAGGGTTTAGAAAATTTAGGAGAATAACATGGCAGGCAAATTGGACACTTACTATTTATGGCTGAAACCCATGAAGCCAGAAATCATGACCGTCTATAAAATAGTAAGTTTACTATTTATAGTAACTCACATATTTAGAGAGTTTGAGTTGGAGTTTGATTCCGAAGCTTCTTCGTATGTTTAAGATTACTATTTAGAGGGTTGTAATTTCATTTTTATCATCCACCAATCTATTTTCTAATTTATTAGAATTTATTTCCATTTTTTCTCATGGATTCGAGGAATCTCTTTGAAGAGTCCACAGAAGCTCCATGGATTCAGATTAATTATCCCCTTGATGAAGACAGTGATCAACCTCGTCACATCCATCCCTACGTCAAAGTTGAAGGATAATATTAGGTGGCATGCTTTGATTGATTGTTAAGCCCATTTTTGGACACTTGGCAGTCATGGGTTGACTAAGGGATGGTAACTGTTAGATTCACTCACTTAAAATGTATAATTTCCAGGCCGGTTGGATACGAGTGACCCGGAATTGGCTCAGCAAGTCGTCCACCCAACCTACCATTGGCAACATGGCCTTCAATGAAGCAGGTCAGCACGAAGGCTAGTTGGCTTCAGCTCAAGATGGGCCTGTCCGGGCCTATAGTTGGGGCTATCAGATTTGCAAACCTACCTTACTTTGACGTCTAAGCTGAAGGCAAATCCAGGCATACATGTAGTTGCTACGGGCCATGATCGGGCCTAAATTTCAGCTTGCACGCTCGTTTCACGTTTTAAACGGTTCTGGGCCTGGCGCATTAGAAACTGGGATATAATTGGGATTGCCAAAGCATTCATATTGGGATGTCTATGATCGTCCAATGAAGTAAATGCAAACAGCATTCTTCAATCTTTGGTTGGGATAGGTGGGTCCACACCTCCATTATCTGGACTTGATAGGACGGGTCCTAAGTTCCAATATGGAGAGACCATAGCCCACAATGGCACACTTGTAGAACATCGAAGCCATCCATTGAGTGGGCCCCACCAATATGAGCATGCCCAGGTCCAAAATCAGTGGGTCCACTGACGTGTAGTGAACAAAATAGAAACTTTTGGAATATCCAAGCCATCCATCAATTTAGGGCCACCGTGTTAATGCATGTTGGCATCCAAGCCGTCCATCAAAATGGCCAAAAATGGTAAAAAAAATTTGGACCATTTCTCGATTTGTGCGTGTCATCCTTGCGCAGGGGCCATGCTAATCTTCTCTGTATCGTTCCAATTTTATCGGATGTCTCCGAAGAGACACTCCTTTGACCCAAGCATGCATATATAACAGTATAAACATTTACAAACTTGCCGATGTGGGAATCCTCTGCGCGAAAACATAGGCTTCTCCATCTAAAGCTGTAGCAGGGAGGCAAAATGAATGAGATCTGAACCCTTCATTATCTCATCCGCCCCACCAAGAAGGGCCATAACCCCCAAAGAACAGTTATTATGTGACTACCATTGATTTCAAGGGGATTTTGCTCGTCCAATGTGGCCCATTTCTCATTTATGTTTTTAGCAATGAATGGTTGTGATTGCCTGGATTTGGTCCGTACGATCGGTGTGATGGGGCCCATTGGATTAGTGTGCTTGCACTAACACATTTATAAAATTCAACACACGCTTCAGGGATAAATGAGATTCTGTGGGATGGAGCATGTGAAGAATCAAAATAAAAAGATCTATATTAGAAAAATAAAATAAAAATAGATGCTCCATAAAATGATTACTTAAGTATCTTGACCTATTGCATGGTTGTGATCTAAGCTAAGAGAGACTTTGCAGCATCATACCTGTCCCACAATGGACCATTGAAACAGTTAGATCACCAAAAAGACCATGATGGTTCTAAATTAAATAATACATCTGGACCCGACTCGACACGACCCAAAAATTTGGACAGGTTGGGTTTGGATGAGACCGGGTCGGGTTCTGGCTGGGCTATTGAAGGTTTCCAGTCAAGTGATGATAACCGTTGAATATGAAAATTTTAAAATGAACAGCTGAGATTTGAGTAGAATATGGACCACTGATTTGTTAGCCCCACCATGTCTTTGGGTCCATCAAAGCAAATTTATTGTTGATTTGGAAGGATCCACTGACATCACCAGTGCCCAACCCAACTGGACCAATTCGACTCGACCGACCAACCCAACCCAACCTGAGATAGATAGTCACTAATTTATGTAGACTTATACATAACTACAATTAAAAGAAAAACAAAAAAGAGATGAACTCATTTGAAGTTGTATCCAAACAGGCCCTCAATATTGAAATGTAGTTTCCATCACCTGTGCTTAGAACTGAATTCTCTTTATAATTAAGATTAATTATCCTGATAACCAAATTCTCTTAATTAGATAAAGTTCTCTTCAATTACACAGAAACTTCAAGCTTCAAGTAGTGGAGATGAGTGGAATTTTGTCTACTTACATTCTTCAAAGCATAGTTTCAAAAACCTGAAAACTTGACTCAACTCTGATTTCCAGCTGGCTTGGGTTGACTCGAAACTTGAATGGAGTTGACTTGGCTGAGTTGCAAGTCGGGTCAGCGAGTTTTTGAACTATGCCTTGAAGTAGCTCCATATATATAGGGGAATGGTTCACCAACCCACATAGCCACATCCCTACACACCTCTTATCACATTTCAATTCCCTTCACCCGCATTACGACAGCTCCAATACAACAAATGCATAATCATCACCTGATAAGTCTGATGCTTAACACATACCATCTATATGACGTATCATGCTTGACTTATGCATTATAGTCTACTGCCTAACATTACACTAATGCATGGCACATACACCCACAACATAACATCTAATGCCATGTCATTAAATATATATGCAACATCTTGAAGTTGGTATCTCTAACATGTTCTTCTACGCGCAATGCAGAAGAGGTAATTCTTGCAGTGATCCATTCAAAATAATATATAACTCTACAAAATCATGATTGTGCATGGAGGTTTGTGGAGATCAGGAAGGTTTGTGATTGCAATGACTAGCTTGTCAACAACCCGAACATGCAATATGAATGGACATCCCTGATTACAGTCCAAAGGCCACCCTCATTTTCCAAGAATTTGGATACATAACCAATGTAGCCTAACATTAGAATTTATGGTCGATTTTAATGCGAAAATACTCCAAAGTTTTGAAGTGCTGAAATATTCATGCAAAGTATAAACTAATCATAAACCTCAATTGAATAATTTTCTATCCTTTATCCAAAAAAAAAAAAAAAACCAACAACAACAAACAAAAAGAAAGAAGATGGTAGTTACTGGTAACCAAAATCAACACGCACAATGCCACAAACATGCGTAATGGCACAGTGATGGATATAAGTTCAATCAAATGCTCCCCCAAACAGCAACCTTCTTTTCTGAATTGTCCAGTATTGGCTATTTCCCTCTTGAGTAATAACCCTTAATTTTCTACACACATGCTTTAGTTTTTATATTTGTAACTCCATATTTTAACACAAATAATTGTTTAGCTGACTGGTTGAGACTCTCTTGGTTTTATTATAGGTTGAAGGATTGATACCCGCTATCGCAAAAATTTCACTCTTTTGTGATAGCGGGAATTGATCCTTCGACCTATACTATAAGCAAGAGGGTCTCAAACACTCATAGCTAACTATTGCCACCCCTTACCTAAAGGGTCCAGTTATAATGGAGTTTGCTTCTCCCTCATTTATCCTTTTCTTTTCTTTTCTTCTTTTTCATTTTTCAAAATTTTTTTTGGTTGGATTCACACTATTGGAACCCCCAGAGAGCAGGTGTCCATGACCTGCAGTTCTATTCCAGCAGGAGATCATTGGAAGGATTTGAACCCAGGAAATGGCCAGCACAAATAGGTGTCATAACTAGGGGTGTACATCGAGTCGAACCGAGTCGAGCTGGCTTCAGCTCGACTCGGCTCAAACAGTGGCTGACCTCAGCTCGGTCCTCGAGCCTGACTGGCCAGCTCGGCTCGGTTCGGTCAGCAGCTCGGGCCGAGTTCGAGCCAAGATTCAGCCGAGTTCGCCATTGAGGCATTTCCACAAACACCTGAACTGCAACTTCAAAATCTCACTGTTTTACAAACAGGGGCAATGGTTTTACAGGTATTTTCTCAAACACCTTCTAACTAACATAAAAACTTAAAAAAAAACAAAAAGAAAAAAGGTATTTGTTTCATGTACATACCTTCCTTGCCACCAGCCAAACCTTTCATGCCACCTTGCTACCAACCAAACCTTCCTTGCCACCTTGCCACCAGTCAAACCTTCCTTGCCACCAACCACATTTCGTTGAGGCATTTTATCAAACAGTTGGTGAGCAACAGCAATGGCAAAGTAACCTATCACCAAACTAGTTTGGTATCCAAACTTACTATTTATTGCTGTAAATAGAAAAAGTAAATTATTTATTGCTGTACATACCTTACTATTTATTGCTGTATCCAAACTAGTTTGGTATCCAAACTTAAACCAAACTTACTTATCTATTCCTGTATATAGAAAAAGTAAATTATTTGGTGGTATCCAAACATACCCTAAATGATCTCCGATTTCTAAAATGTCAGGATCTAATTATTTATCAAGACACAAAGCAAACATTGAGTGAGGAAATTACAACAAGGAGGTGTATGAGAAGGATATTATGGCAACATAAAATAATGGAAGTAAGAAAAGAGTAGAAATTCCACTTGAAATTGTTGTGTGCACGAGAGATTTAAGAGGAGAAAGAAGAGAATTAACACTCCTTAGTAGAGAAGTTTAACAAAGATCTTAAGTCCCAATCCTACTCCACTTGACTTGAATCACCATGACTTATTAATAAGCTAGATGATGTTGTATAAAATACTCTCTCTCTCTCTCTCTCTCTCTATCTCTCGCTCTCTCAAAAGTTAAAAACGGTTAAGTATTCATGCATCAGCCAATGAAATCTTTATAAATGATAGGAAGTATGATGTAGCGCAGGTCGCGGACGCTTTCATGACCAAGATGGAACAGAAAAATGAAAGCAAATAGGATCAGGACCGCCAAAACCTTAAAATAAGCATATCTAGCAAATTAGAATAAGTTATTTGACGTACCTTATATGATTTTATGGTAAGAGAAGCTACTTTAGCCAACCAACCCACTATGCCATGTTACCCACGTTGGATTTGTGAGATTTCACCAATTCGACTATCAAAAATTCTTTTTATTTTCATTTTTACTATTTATAGTAAGTTTTTAATCATAACTCTTGATCCTTTGAATTTTAGGAGTTATGCCCGATATGAAAAGGGCTTAGAAAATTTAAGAAAATAACATGGTTATGCCAAATTTGATACTTACCATTTTTGGCTGAAAACTATGAAGCCAGAAATCATATCTGTCTATAAAATAGTAAGTTTACTATTTAAAGTAACTCATGTTTTTAGAAAGTTTGAGTTTAAGTTTGATTTTGAAACTTCTTTCTATGTTTGAAATTACTATTTAAAGGGTTTTATTTTTATTTTTATCATCCATCAATCTATTTTTAAATTTATTAGAATTTATTTTCATTTTTTCTCGTGGATACGAGGAATCTCTTTAAGGAGTCCAAAGAAGCTCCATGGATTCGAATTAATTATCCCCTTGAAGAAGACGGTGATCAACCTCATCACATCCATCTCTGCGTCAGTGTTGAAGGATAATATTAGGTGGCATGCTTTGATTGATTGTTAAGCCCATTTTTGGATACTTGGCAGTCATGGGTTGGCTAAGGGATGGTAAATGTTAGATTCACTCACTTAAAATGCATAATTTTCAGGCCGGTTGGATACGAGTGACCCGGAATTGGCTAAGCAAGTCGTCCAGCCAAACTACCATTGGCAACATGGTCTTCAATGAAGCAGGTCGGCACGAAGGCTAGTTGGCTTCAGCTCAAGATGGGCCTTCCCGGGCCTATAGTTGGAGCTATCAGATTTGCAAACCTGCCTTACTTGACGTCTGAGCTGAAGGCAAATCCAGGCATACATGTAGTTGCTGCGGGCCATGATCGGGCCTAAATTTCAGCTTGCACGCTCGTTTCACGTTTTAAACGGTTCTGGGCCTGGCGCATTAGAAACTGGGATATAACTGGGATTGCCAAAGCATTCATATTGGGATGTCTATGATCGTCCAATGAAGTAAATGCAAACAGCATTCTTCAATCTTTGGTTGGGATAGGTGGGCCCACACCTCCATCATCTGGACTTGATAGGACGAGTCCCAAGTTCCAACATGGAGAGACCATGGTCCACAATGGCACACTTGTGGAACACCCAAGCCATCCATTGAGTGGGCCCCACTAATATGCGCATGCCCAGGTCCAAAATCAGTGGTTCCAGTGACGTGCAAAATGTGAATGCGTGTGGAGCAACAAAATGTCCATCGGAATGACCAAAATAGAGACACTTTTGGAACATCCAAGCCATCCATCAAGTGGGCCCACCATCTTCATACATGTGGGCGCGTAAGCTATCCATTGAAATGACCAAAGTGGATTGGAAGAGGTAAAACTATTCAACCAGCGGCCTTCAGGGGTACTCAAATAATTCCTTGCAGGTAAAGAGATTTGCCAAAGGCACACTTGTGGAACATCCAAGCCATCTATTGAGTGGAACCCACCAATATGAGCATGCCCAGGTCCAAAATCAGCGGGTCCACTGACGTGCAACCAAGCCATCCATTGAGTGGACCCCGCCAATATGAGCATGCCCAGCACCTAAATCAGCGGGTCCACTGATGTTTAGTTAACAAAACAGAGACTTTTTGAAACATCCAAACCATCCATCAAGTGGGCCCACCGTGTAAATGCCTGTGGGGGCGTCGAACCCATCCATCAAAATGGCAAAAAAAGTTCGAACCATTTCTCAATTTGTGCGTGTTATCCTTGCGCAGGGACCATATTAATGTTCTCTGTATAGTTCCAATTTTATCGGATGTCTCCGAAAAAACGATCCTTTGATCCTAGCATGCATTTATAACAGTATAAATATTTACAAACTTGCCGATGTGGGACGATCCTTCTGTGCGCGAAAAATAGGCTTCTCCATCTAAAACTGTAGCCGGGAGGCAAAATGAATGAGATCTGAACCGTTCATTATCTCATCCGCCTCACCGAGAAGGGCCATAACACCCAAAGCACAGTTATTATGTGACTACTGGGGATTTTTCTCGTCCAATGTGGCCCATTACTCATTTATATTTTTAGCTATGGATGGTTGTGATTGCCTTGATTTGGTCCGTAGGATCAGTGTGATGGGGCCCACTGGATTAGTGTGCTTGCACTAGCACATTTATGATATTAAATTCAACACACACTTCACAGATAAATGAGTTTTTGTGGGATGGAGCATGTGAAAAATCAAAATTAAAAGATCTATATTAGAAAAAAAAGAAGAAGGATGCTCCTTAAAATGATTACATAAGTATCTTGACCTATTGGACGATTGGGATCTTAGCTAAGAGAGACTTTGCAGCATCATACCTGTCCTACAATGGACCATTGAAACAGATCACCAAAAGGACCATGATGGTTCTAAATTAAATAATATCTCTGCTGCATATGATGAGAGAAAAAAGATAGTCATAATGGCAAACCAGGGGCACAAAGTGGGTCGACCTTAAACTGAACCCGACTCGCCACGGCCCAAAAATTGGTCAGGCTGTTTGGGTTTGGATGAGACTGGGTCGGGTTCTGGCTGGGCTATTGGAGGCTCCCAGTCAAGCGATAACCATTGGATATGAAAATTTTTAAATGAACAGCTGAGATTTGAGTAGAATATGGACCACTGATTTGTTAGCTGCATCATGTCTTTGGGTCCATCAAAGCCAATTTATTGCTGATTTTGTAGGATCCACTGACATCACCAGTGCCCAACCCAACTGGACCAACTCGACTCGACCGACCAACCCAACCCAACCTGAGATAGATTGATGTTGAGGACGCGCTGCATCAGGTTGGGCGTGGGTTTGGGGGTTCGGGTTAGGTCTTAAGTTGGGTCAAGCCATGGGTTGAACTAGCTTAAGTTGCAGTACTCTTCGCTAAAGCGTTGCATTAAAAGATATGAAAAGGGTTTTAGACAAAATGAAAGAGAATTTAGGTAATTTAAAGAAAACAAATATGGTTTTAAACAATGTTACTCTTACTCCGGTGGTAGACTCGTAGGAGTTTCAACACCTGGTTGAGGGTTCGAGTACCCATAGGTGGTGAAATCCCACTATGGCGTGAGTGTGTGGGGGTGTGTGTATGTGCGTGTGCTAAAAAAAAAAAAAGAAAAAAAAACAATGTTAGACAACACTTTCCTGCCTACAGTGATATAAATATCGCTTGGATTCTCAAAACCTCATAATATGTTTCCAGAAAATTGACCAAAGGATATTATCCCGATAATATCTCAATATTTTGAAAATCTCATTCTATCGCTATTTTATTGCAATTTTAACTTGAACAATATTTTTATCACTAATTTACGTAGATTAATACATAACTACAAATTAAAAGAAAAAGAAAAAAGAAAAAAGAGATGAACTCATTTTAAGTGGTATCCAAACAGGCCCTCAATATTGAAATGTAATTTCCATCACCTGTGCTTAGAACTGAATTCTCTTTATAATTAAGATTAATTATCCTGATAACTAAATTCTCTTAATTAGATAAATTAAGTTCTCTTCAATTACACAGAAACTTCAAGTTTCAAGTAGCGGAGATGAGAGGAATTTTGTCAACTTACATTCTTCGAAGCATAGTTACAAAAACCCGAAAACTTGACTCAGCTCTGATTTCCATCTGGCTTGGGTTGACTTGAAACTCGAATGGAGTTGAGTTGACTTGGCTGAGTTGCAAGTCGGGTCAGCGAGTTTTTGAACTATGCCTTGAAGTAGATCCATATATATAGGGGAATGGCTCACTAACCCACATAGCCACATCCCTACACACCTCTGATCACATTTCAATTCCCTTCACCTGCATTACAACAACTCCAATACAACAAATGCATCATCATCACCTGATACTTCTAATGCTCAACACATATCATCTATATTACATATCATGCTTGACTTTATGCATTATAGTCTACTGCCTAACATTACACTAATGCATGGCACATACACCCACAACATGACGTCTAATGCCATCTCATTAAATATATATGCAACATATTGAAGTTGGTATCTCTAACATGTTCTTCTACCTACAATGCAGAAGAGGTAATTCTTGCAGTGACCCATTCAAAATAATCTACGACTCTACAAAATTATGGTTGTGCATGGAGGTTTGGGGAGATCCGGAAGGTTTGTGATTGCAATGACTAGCTTGTCGACAACCCGAACATGCAATATGAATGGACATCCCTGATTACAGTCCAAAGGCCACCCTCATTTTCCAAGAATTTGGATACATAACCAATGTAGCCTAACATTAGAACTTATGGTTGATTTTAATGGGCAAATACCCCAAAGTTTTGAAGTCCTGAAATATTCATGCAAAGTATAAACTGATCATAAACCTCGATTGAATGATTTTCTATCCTTTATCCACAAAAACAAAAAAAAAATCGAGCAAAAGGAAACATGATGGTAGTTACTGGTAACCAAAATCAACATGCACAATGCCACAATGATGGATATCAAGTTCAAACAAATGCTAAATCCATATTTCAACATAAGTAATTGTTTAGCTAAGTGGTAGTATAGGTCGAAGGATTGATACCCGCTATCACATAAATTTCACTCTTTTGTGATAGCGGGTATCGATCCTTCAACCTATACTATAACCAAGAGGGTCTCACTCAGCTAAACAATTACTTGTATTGAAATATAGAGTAATAAATATAAAAAATAAAGCATGTGTGTGCATACAAAAGTTAAGGGTTATTACACTCATAGCTAACCATTGCCACCCCCTACCTAAAGGGACTAGTTATAGAGTAGTCCTCATAAGCTCCATAATGGAGTCTGCTTCTCCCTCATTTATCTTTTTCTTTCTTTTCTTCTTTTCCCCTTTTTGGTTGGATTCACAGTTTCACACTATTGGAACCCCCCAGAGAGCAGCCTTCCATGACCTGCAGCGCTATTCCAGCAGGAGACCATTCGTAGGATTCGAACCCAGGAAATGGCCAGCACAAGTAGGCGTCATAACTAGCTTTGTTATAAAGCTGTTTCGAACCCAGGAAATGGCCAGCACAAGTAGGCGTCATAACTAGCTGTGTTATACAGCTGGAGACCTCATTCATTTACCTAATTTCACAAGTAGGCGTCATAACTAGCTGTGTTATACAGCTGGAGACCTCATTCATTTACCTAATTTCCCTCTTTCCATTGTCATTTTTGCTGTACTTATACTTCTTTCTAAAAAACTAAGATCACCTGGTCTCTATAAATTCTTACACATGCTGTGTATTAGAATCTACTACTTGATAATCTAAACTCTTTATTTTTTAGTTCCCATTTTCTGTCCTCTTCTTTGACTTTGGAATGGTTCTAAGATATATAGCTCTGTATGGATTTTCCAGGAAGAAGATTCCAAGCTAAATAAATAAATCCAAAGTAGAGCCTAAGAGTAGCCGCAATAGAAGGAGAAAAAAATTTCACAGAGAACCAATTGAGATGGTGTAACCATGTGCTACAAAAGCTAGAGATGATGCTGATAATGCAACTTAGAGTAGGATTGAAGAACCAAAAAGGAGGATGAGGGGAAGAACTAAATGGACTTTGCTCAAGTTGGTGAGAAGGGATATGAAGGCTTGTGAAGTTACTGAGGATAGAGCCTTAGAATGATTGGTGAACCAGGATTTGTAAACTTACACAAATAGCTAGAACAACAGCATTGCAGTGAAAATAATGAGAATCCCAAGCTAGGAACTTTAATAAATTTTGTTTATTTATTTTGGAAGATACTTGTAAAGTCATAAGGAAATCTTTCACCATACAAGATTACACTCAGTTAGTTAAGCTCAAGGTGGCATAGATGCTTATTAAGGAAATGTTTGGTATTTTCTTTCACAAAGCATCGAAATATTTCTCCCAAGAGTGAATTGCTCATGATTTCCTTTCAGGAAGCACTGAATCTTTTTCCCAAAAAGTGAGCCTTGCTTACATATATACTTCGCAAGATCATTCAGTTGGCTCTAGTACTGCAAATTGCAGAAATGCTTACAGGACAGTAGTTTAACTAGTCATCTCAGTCATTCTTCTCAGTACACATTTACTGTTATTTTCCAGAACTAGCAAGTATGAGAGGCTTTAAATGTGTAAAGAACAGAACAATATGTGGAAGTTCCCATCTGTCAGTCGCTGTGGTTAAGTAAAATTACTATTGGCTCAAATGAAACTTAATAAATATTCCTAAGTGTTTCACGAACAAACATGGTTTATAAAAGATTGGCATAGTCAGGTCTTAGAAAGTGTATTCCTCTTCCCCCGCCTTTTAGGTTTGTATCTGTGAAAACCATAATCTGATAACAGCTTATGAAAGTAGGCTTTTCACGGCCCTACACAGGAACACACCCCCTCATGCACGCTCACCCACAACCCCAAAATAATACGTTGTGGACAGCCAGAAACACCTTGGGTAGAGAATTTACATCAGTTCAAATTTTTTTCACTTCTCTGTTCATTGTGGACAATCTGAAGATTCCCAACAAGATCCTATATTAACAAACCAATAAGTCTTTGAAACACCATACTCACTTCCACAGATCTTGTAAATCAACCATACAAAATTATTGAACCATTGAATAGTAGATGATGGTTTTGTTTCACCTCAAGTATATGCAAGAGGAAAACAGGATTACCTAAAAGCTAGGTATAATCCACGAAAATAATCCCATAAAAGAGGATCCAATTAGCTTCTTTTTTTTCTCATGTACAACCAAGTTCTGAAGTGATTAGCAAAGCTCTGTTAATAATATTCTTCATTGAATGCATTGTAGATTTATAGTTCATTTCTTCAACTTCACTAATCCAATTCCACCCTTCAAAGGCCATGCATTAATCTACAATTTGTACCAATTGAGAAAATATCTTGACAGGTTATGAGACTCAGGGGAAGAAAGAGATATTTGTATTGTAATATTGATTCAATATGGTGTATTTTGTTCATCATATTGTGACTCTTACAAAATATTATGATGTTGGAGCTTATGCTTTTAGATGGACTAATTGAATTGAAATTAGGAGTCAAATAAAGCGGAAATAAGCAGATTCTAGTTTCCTTAGCATTCATATTGAGGGGTGTGGGCTCCAAATTGCAATTATCTTACTTTCAAGTTGCACTTGAAAGAAATGAAATGGCAATTCAAAGGCAACTCCAAATCATTAATATTTATCATTTTGCCTTCATTTAATTGAATGTTTGAGATGAAATTCACTTTTGCATCCAAACTCAAGCTATTATACTCAAATACTTACAAGAATGGAAACAGGAAAAGAAGTATGACTCTCAGTTTCTGAAAGACAAGGACAATATGCATATATGAGCATCCCATCCTTGAAAATGATATTCATGTTCAATTATATGGTGTTTCCTGGAAATGTTTGGACTATGCTGTGTTTTTTTTAAAAAAAGCAAGTTAGCATTTTCCAGTCCTCCTAGCATGCTCATTTTAATGTTTTTATTTTATTTTATTTATTTATTTTGTAGATAGGAGTCTTTATATTAATACCAAAAACAACTCGTACATGATTAACTCCAGACAAACCTCAGAACAACAGGGAATTCACAAGAGTACTCGACAAAAATCAACCTTGCTTTCCTAAATCTAATCTTCCTGACTGCACCTTTTTCCTTTGTAGTATCAAACCATGGAGGCAGCGGGATTTTCTTCTTTAGAATCTGCACCCATACTAGATAGAGCATATGCAAAACAGTTAATTTCTCTAAAGACATGGCTGATGATCCTCGAGAAAAGGCAAAGCATGTAAGCAATATGCTTCCTTATAAGATCGAGGCGCTGACGGAACTAATTCTTCCTTGAATGATGGAGACAACAGAGAGCGTATCAGATTCTAAATGAATCCTGTGACTGTTAATATCCACAGCAAAAACTCTCCCGTAAGTGTGGCAATCGTGGCTTGAGGATTCAAACAAATTCCTAGAGCTTAGGAGAGCATCCCTTCACAATTTCTCCGCACACCACCCAAATGTGTTCCAAGATTTCCCTAGCAGCTCAATCTACATTGATTTTAGAAATTCTTGGCCAGGGATTGGACCAATTCATTTTCCAGAGACTCACATTTGATCATTGCAAATAATCATATAAACCAAGGAAATCAGCAATATCTTTTCCGATGTCCTAATTCCTAAGCTCCAAGCATACGATTTCGTTCAAACAAGCAGAAACCCAAACAATGGTAGACTTAGTTGAGCATCTTCTTTTTTGTTGTCAAAGTCCTATTTATCTCCAGCCAGATTTCCCAAAAGATGAGAATTCAGAACTCTGACTTCTTTCCAGATTGATCCTTTGAATCCTCGCAAATTAAACTATAATGCGTCCATGGTCTATGTAGAAGGCCTAACAACTGACAACAGTGCAAAAATTATTGGGATTTCAAATAACAAGATAAGAGAATTCTTTTAAAAGATATCGACAAGATTCCTACTAGAATCTGGTACCATTGATATGTTAAGCATATACAAGCATTTTGGGCAACTTGAGCCTTAAGTAGCTGGATCTGAACCTTGAACTTGCAGCTGAATGCACAGTTGAATTGGATTGCAAACAATCAGAAATCAAGAGGAAAACAACCAAATTTTATGGACAGTCTCTAGCATTCATAGTGAGAAACTAGGCCTGATATAACAGTTACATCCTTCAGAAGTCCAACATAAAAGTATGTCATTCAATTTGGAGCCTAGAATGGTTCATTAAAATAGCGTTTCGGTCAGACTCACCTGGGTCCAAAACCAAGTTGTATCATCAGACCTGATAGTCCTCGCTCTAAACAGGCGAGTTAGGACTAAAACTACAAAAATTTAAAAAGTTCAAAAATATTAAAATCAGAAATTTTCATGAGAAACTAGGAAAATCAGATAAATCAGGCAAAACAGAAATGAGAAGAATTCAAGCAAACGTAAACAATATTCATACATCTTGTGTTAACAAACATGTTTTCTTTTAAGCAAATGGCAATGGACATCTTGAAATCTGTTTGTTCCTCCTTCCCCAAGCCATAGAAATGAGATGTGGGAGTTTTCAGATAAAACCCACCTTTATACCCTTGTTCGAGGACTCAGTGCGACCCCAGACGAGTTGAAGCGAGTTTGAGGGTCTTATGGGTTTTTCAGCCACCACATTGTCCTAGTCAGGGCTGAAAACGATGCAACATCAACTATTCTTCCAACATTGATTGATACCGAGGAGCAATTTCTTTCCAATATTAATTCGCTAAGCTAAGCATCACAGAGTTGCTAATTCCTTAGCATCCTTGTCTATGCAGCACTTGTGTAACACCCTAACACTACTCAAGTCAACCTATTTCTCACTTCCACTACTAAGAACTAGAACTCAAGGACTTAGTGAGAATGTAAGACAGCACATGAGAGTGAATTAGAAAACTTGTATTTAGAGAAAAATACAACATTGAGGAGTTGAGTCACAAAATGAGCCCACTTCCTTACATAAGAATAAGAAGATGCTAACTACTTTACACCAATGACCAATTGGCATTCATCAGCAGATAAGAATGCTTTAGAATCTTTCTAGACTCTTCTAACTTCTCTTAGCTATCAAGACTGACTAGAGATCTCTAGAACTTTCCAAAAATCTCTGCACAACTCTACCATGCACAAGTAGAGCCAGAAATGGCTAAGTCATGAGTTAATCTCCACCCACCCATGACAATTCTCCCCAACCTATTGTGTTGATGCCCTCATCACACCTTTGTGGATGAACCTCTAGGCATGATCCAACAAACCGCCATAATGTTTTGTTCTGCTCCTAGCACATGTGGAGTAAGTGGTCCTTGCTCCATCCTCCAACAATGCTCCAAAACCATCTTCTCATTTGACAAGTCAGCCCTTGGGTCGCCCCACTTCAGCACATAGCTTCACAACTAAGAGATTATCCCTCTAAAGTCTCTAAGTCCTTGGGTCACACCCCTAACCCTTCCTTGATGCAGTCACACATGCTCCCCCCAGTCGAATTACCGAAGCTACCTACTTTGGCTTAGGTGAGGCCAACTCCACCTCCTTTGCACATCAGCCACTTGGTTCCCCCACCAAGCTGGTACTCCACCATCATCTCAAAGTTCTCCAAGCAGTCCCACCGACGTGCTCATTCCATCATATTGTCCTTATTGGACTTTGTCTCTCGTCCACCATTACTGTTGTTGCCTTATTGGATTGATTAGCAGACTTGGACTTGAAAGTGTTCTTGGCCCAGCTGGAGCTTGTCTCAACGAGCAGCTCGGCTACAGCCAATGTAGATCCAGATCGTACACACCATAACAGTGCAATTCCTGTTTTGCCCATGGTTAAAGGCCAACCATGAAAAAGAAAAACTTTTCCATATCCACAATGTCCAACGTCAATGTCGTGAATTGCTTAACCCTAATTGATGCACTGTATTGGAGTTTCTTAAGACTTTTTTTCATCAGGTACTCCACATTTTCAAGAAGGAATTGCAACTTCAACTCCTTAAGCTCCTCCCATGTCTTGAGGGTTCAAAGACCCTTCTCAACCTGGGCCTTCCCATGCACCACTGCAGCATTTTGTCTTTGATGAGGTACATGATCAAAGTATGTACTTTGTCCTCTTCATCCTCCAAACTAATAGCCCTGAAATATCACTCCATCAGCCACAAGAAATTCTCAAACTCTGTTGTGTCCCATGCCCCATTGAAGCACTTATAGTCAAGGATCCTAAGCATTATAACCTCCTTTGAACCTTGAACCATATCCATCATTCGTCATTGCTTTCTCTATCATGACAATCTTGGCACGCAGCCCCTTAAGTTCCTCAATCTTTCATACCCTTTGGCAATGGCAAGCTCCAACTTGCCAATGCGATCATCCAATGAACCATAGTTCATACTCACCTTTAGTCATTGGACCAATCCCTTTTGCAATGCTTAGAAGGATCCCGCATCTTCTCAACATTCCCAATTGCAGTCACCATCATTGTTGAAATGATGCCCAAAGAACCAACCACCCCCGGTGCCAACTGTCACGAACTTGCTAACTCCTTGGTACCTGCACTCATACGACACTCATGCAAAGCCCACATGACAATCGAGTCAACCTTATTGGGAAACCACACAACTTTCTGTTCTGCATACAAATCAATGAGATTGACAATATAAGATATTTAGTGGATGAAAATTACTACTACCACAAACAAGCAAATCACCAAACATGTAGGATGCAAGAGACTAAGATTTTTTAACTTAATAACATGGAAAATCCTCCGATGTAAAGGAAAAAACCATGGACCTAGTCCGGGACAAATCTATTATAATGATTTTTTAACTTGGAAAATCCTCCGATGTGAAGGAAAAAACCATAGACCTAGTCCGGCACAAATCTATTATAATCGAAAATATGGAAGCACAATCATTAAGATACCTCTCTTGGATACCCAAACTACGTCACCCAAAGGTGGATTACAAGCAACATGAAATAAATGAATTCTCACTAACTAAGGGATTGTAGAAAATATCCAACACAACCCTTGGAGATGACAATAAAAGAAACCAGCGTTGTGAATGGAGTTTCATTAATTCGGATGCAAAGAGCTCTTGATCTCGTCTTTTACAAAACCCATTGTTTTCTCTTTTTCCTGGTTTTTTTTCCAAGAAAGAAAAACCCCCCATATTGCTGCAAAACTCTTCTCTGAACAAAATGAGCCCCTTTTCTCTCGCTTTAGTTGCTCGGCCGAAGTACCCTTCACACGTGGCACTAAAAGCTACCCAAGCCTACACATGTGGACCTCGATGCAATATTATCGATATTTTTTACTGGTTGAGATCTTAGATGGAAGGACTTTGCCGCATTATCCATCCCATGATGGACAATTTAAACAGTTAAATTGCCAAAAAGGACCTTGATGGTTCCAAAAGTAAACTCTAAAATTGGGTGGGTGAGTTTGGTTTCACCAAAATCATGAAAATATTCATGATATTTACTGATTAATCAGTCTAATTTGGTGCAGCCAATCACACACTAAAAAAAATAAAGATATTTTTTTCAAAGTCATATCTTTATTGCATATAATGATAGAGTTACAATGGCAAATATTAGTAGTCAATCAATTTTTTAAATGGCGCTAAACTAGGGGTATAAAATGGGATGGGCTCAAGCTAAATCTGACTCCCCCAACCCGAAGTTTCGTTCGAGTTGCATTTCATTGAGTTGAGGTCAGGCTGGAAATCCATATAATTAGAGCCTGGGTGGGGTTGGGCTCAGGCTAAGGACTTAAGCAATTGACACAACCCAAATGACCCTACATTATAGATGTATGATGAAATAATCATATTCTAGCAAATCAAAGGCTCCTAATCAAGCAACAACTTTGATTTGAGTATTTAAACAAAACACAGAAACATATGGGAACCCTAGCAGGCAGATGTACTCGACCTAGGGTTTTCTTCTTGAAAACCTCTCTCTCTCTCTCTCTCTCTCTCTCATTTTTTTTTGTGAGATATGGACTGTTGATGACAAAATCTGGACCACCCTCCACTCAGCACGGCGAACCTCCAAGGAACCTTGGTCCTACACAAAGGGTTAGCAAAGGAGACCCTGGCTAAGCCGGGGGACCCTCCGATACCTAAGTCAGGTCAAGGGAATCTGGGTCTAAGTTGATTGCAGAGAGAGGGTGTGAGATGTTGCGTACCTGTAACAATGGAGTCTCATTGTATTTATACCTGATTATCAGAGGTCTAGATCCGTCAATCTCGGCACGATTCACTCAATCAGTGGGATACTGTGATCGTGGAGATATTATCCGTAATCCGAAAATCATGTAGCGTATCGTGCGTATCTGCTGGTGAAACGAACAATCGTGTCTGCTTAAGGTAGTTTCTTAGTTTAGCTCATAGGGCGTCCATGTCCCGCTTCGGCCTCGGCTCGGGTCATCTGGCGAGAGACACCTTGACTATGAGCCTTGACCCTAGATAGCATACACATGGGCCTTCACTACTGAGTTATTAAGCGATGATCGCGTCCTAAGCCCAAGCCGAGCTCCGACCTGGACTTATAGCGGACTTGTCCTGTCGAGTTGCGTTTCCCTGTAACGGGTGAAACTGATGTGAGTGGTCGAATTATCTGTCTCTAGTCGGGACGGCCTGAAGTCTTTGGTCTGAGTTTCACATCGACAGTCCGTCTTAAATTACTCCAAACCAACTACCTGCCTTGGAGCAGGAGCGCGACTGTGGCTGAACCGGGAATCTTCCCTCCCTCCAGTAGTATTATCTATTTCGAACTGGCTCTTATGCATTCGGCAGGATTAAGGTGATGTAGCTCCTCGGATTTGAAGGGGCTCAGATCTTCCCACAACAGAAGCCCCCTACTCTTTAAGTTCGGATACAGAGTCGGAGAGTAATCATATACGGAAGATCAACCTCTTTCGCTGTCATATCTTCCAAGCGTGCAATTGCCATTATGATTTCTGCGTTGAAGAGATGTATCTTTGGGGTTTCTTGTCTATGGGTTAACCTCTAGTAGACGCGTGGCGACGGTTAAGATTTTGAATAATTGTTGGGCCCATGGTTAATCGCCACGTATGCCCTGGGAGGCGTTCGAATGACGCTTCCCTTGCTCGGGCACCGCTTCCGCCATCCGAAACTCATCGCCCAATGTCAGAAGTGTACAGTCTAGCAGAGCTTGAGCCAGTAACCTGCAGCCACGTGTGCTCTGAAGTTGGCTCGTGACGATTCGGATGCGGCCATCATGCCTCGCCATTAATGCGAAGATCCTTCCCAGGCTATATAATCCTCAGCATTTCGGAAGCGCCCCTCATTTCTGCATTCTGAATTCGGTTGCTGTTGATTCCCAGATGAGGCGATTTTTAGTCATGGCGATTCCGACCGACTTGAATTTCCCGGTGAGGCAATTTTGACCGATTAAAGGTTTCTGACGGAAGCGACTTCCGGTGAGCTCTCTCCCCTCCTTTAGCATCACTTCTTTTTCCTTCGCTTCTTCGAGATGTCGTCCGATATGGATATGGTCAGAGAAGACTATGATGACTCCGAGCTGGTGAGCTCGAATGATAGGAGAGGGGTGTCTAAAGGCCCCTTGGAGGTAGTGCTTCTCTTCCCTCAGCCTCTAAGAAACAAAGAGGTGGGGGCTCAGACCTGCTGGGCTGGTAAGAAGAAAGCCACCCGAGCCCCCCGAGACTCGACTACAGGTGTCGCCGAGATGCCTGTGAGTGGGCGGGCCTCTGAGGTTGTTTTGGGGGGTTCCGTGCTGATGAAGTCCCAGATGGATGTAAGACCTGTATCCTAAACCGTACTGTTTCGTTGGCTTCCGCGGTCCTTTCGGTCAAATTTCGGCAACCCTCAACCCGTATCCGATGTTTGCACGTGATCCTAAAACGAGTCCCACATACCAAAGTCGGCTCAAACTGAAACCTGTATCATAGCGACCGCGCCGTCGCCATGGTTCTAACGTCGCGACTCGCACACTGATCTGATGTCAGGCCAGGAGATGTGGGTCCGCGTTCATTTGGAAGAAATGCCGCGTGTTACAAATTTCAAAAAAATCTCTATGATATATCCCATCAATCAATCAATCATCCAAGTAAGTACACAAGTACACACCATGCCCTAGGTACAAGTAACCCATCCCTCTTTTCCCACAAGTCAACTCTCTCTCTTCACCTCGCCATTCCCCTTTAAAAATTTTCAAACTCACCCATACCTCTTTTATAAATATTTCAAACTAAACCATACCCTCCCATCCCCTTCCTTACATCATCCCATCCATATCATTTCCATCACCTCACACTCTCTCTCTCATTTCTCAAATCTCCCAAGCAACCCCAAAAATTCGATATGTCCAAACATTCTCTCCTAAGCCAAGTGTGGCCCACCCTCTCATCTCTCATCCCCACCGTCAAAACCCCATCAACCTCCATCAAAGTTGAAGGCAAGGAGCTTAGGAGCCTTATGGAGCAAGGAGAAGTCCTAGAGGTGGGTAATCCATTGTTTATTTTAACTTTAAGGGCCCACTTGTTGTGGGACCCACTTGATGTATGTGTTGTATCAATGGAGGGCCCATAGTGGCGGGGTCCCTCCTCTCCATCACCATCTCTCTTGTTCTCTCTCTCTCTCTCTCTCTCTCTCTCTCTCCTTATCCTTCCCCCAGAATGTTGTGAACCCCACCGAATTGTGTTAAATGTACTCCATCCATCAGACGGTGTGGGCCACCGCATTTTAGGAGAGATCCACTGTCTATATAGTATATATAACACATTATATTTATATTATAATAATATTATATTAATATGTATATGCATGGTGGGCCATGTGCATGTGGGACCCACCATGGTACCTATGTTATTCCACAACGTCCAGCGTCTTGCAGCCGTGGGGGTGGGTGTGGCTAACAGTAAAGTGTGAACTGACGTTGGGGTGTACTAGGTTTGGGGGTGGGCCACTCATGCAAGCCTCACCTTGATGCATGTACTTAATCCAAGCCATCCATCCTCTTTCTCAGATCATTTTAGGCGTTGAGTCGAAAAATAAATTGAATCTGAGTTCCTAGTGGCCCATAGCATTGAGAATAATAATCTTTGCCGTTGAAATACACCTCGATACTTTTGCACACCGAAATATACCCAATATTGGGCTTGATAGGTGTGCAGGGAGACATGGAAACCAATGGTCGGGTCCGATTTCCCTGATATGGGCCCCACATATGCAAAACCTCAAAAAAACTCAAATAAAAAAAGAGGGGGGGAGGGTAGTGCTGACGTTGCTGCTGCGGAACCCATGCAGGCAGCGCTTGCGCCTGACAGATGGACGGACTAGGCAGGGACCCATGGTCCCAGCCATGGGCCCCACCATGATGTGTTTCGATCATCAACACCGTGCATTTGTTGGGTCCCCTCTGACAAGTGGGCTACCCCAAAAATCAGCCATATTTGGAACTCAAGTGGCCCACATCACGAAAAATAGTTGGATTGAACATCCATCATTGAAACCCTTTTTGGGGTCAGAAGTTTTGGATCAATATGAAATTTTTTTTCCTCCTCAATCCAGGTCCATGTGACCTTATCCATCGGTTGGGTGGAAAATAAACATCACCGTGGGGCCAGGTCCACGTGACCCTATCAACTAGTTGGGTAGAAAACAAACATTACAGTGGGTCCCATGACCGTGTGACCCTATCAATAGGTTGGGTGGAAAACAAACATTACGGTGGGCCCCCATGACTGTGTGACGTTGTCAACAGGCTGGGTGGAAAATAAACACTATGGTGGGCCCCACATGGGACCCACTTATGTATGTATTGTAATCCACATCCTCCATTAGTGTGGGCCCCACCATGAGGTATGTACGTCATCTATGTCATCCGCCCCTTCCATCCCTATGGGACCCACCATCGCCGCGGTTCCAACGCTGCGACTCACGCATCGATCCGATACCCAGTCGAAGAGATGTGGGCCCACGTTCAGTTCGAGCAAAAACGTCGCACGTTGCAATCCCAAAGAATCTCTATAACATGTCAAATCAATCACATCAATCAATCCCATCAATCACCCCTCATGTCAAGTACAAAGCAACTATGCTTTCTTTCTCCACAAGTCAAGCAACCACCAAGTCAACTCTCATGTCAAGTACACCATCACCTCACCAATCACTCACATCCATCACCCATCTCTCACATCTCCTTACAACCCTCTCTCTCTCCCTCATTTCCCAAGCCACAATTCCAAGCAACTAAGAGATCCCACGTCCAAGGTTTCCCATGAGAGAAAAGTCTAATTTTGGTGGCCCACTTCCCATCCCTAATCTCTCATCCTAACCATCCATTCTTTATCTTCCACCATCAAAGTGAAGCGTAAGGAGACCGGCATCTCAACAGACCAAGAAGATCAAGTGGTGGGTGCTTCTATAGGCTAGTTTTTCTTATTTTTATGATGGGCCAAGTGAGGCCTACCGATCAATGGTGTGGATCTCACTTTGGACCCTAAGATGTGGCCGATGGCCCATCTTGATCATCAATATCATTCCGTGATGGGGCCATTCTCCATGGACCCCATCACGATGTCTATTTTCCTTGCATACGTAGGGTCATCTAAACCGTCTCTTTTAGTGGAGAAGGGATCTCCACCGTTGAATTTCGACTTAATGAGCCCACATGTATCGGAACCCACTCGTTGTATGATTGAATGCATGAAACGGAGGGCCCATAGTGTCGGGGTCCCTCCATCATATGCGTGTCCCACTCTCTCTCTCTCCCTCTCTTTTAATTTTATTTTTCCTTTTCTTTCATATGATAAGGCCATGTGACTCACCTGGATGGACCCCATCATGAGGCATGTATTTATTCCAAGTCATCTATTGGTGGGGCCCACTTTATAAGTGTTGTATCTACACTATCCACCACGTAGTGTCCCACCTAAGTAGGGTCACCTTGAGTAGATTTATTATGCCAGGAAGAGTCCAGCGTTTGGACGTGAGATGAAAAGAAAACACAAGTATTAGCTTGGTTGCATGGGCCACTCATGTAGGCCCCACCTTGAGCTATGTATTCAATCCACGCCATCTATTCCGTTCCCAAGCCTATTTTAGGCGTTGAGCCGAAAAATGGGGCCAATCCAACTTTTTGATGGGCCATACTTTAGCAAACAGTGAGTTTCACCATCTAAATTCACCTGAATTTTTCTAGACGCCTAAATATGCCCAATATTGGACTTAATGGGTTGGTAATAGGCTATAGAATCCATTGGGTGGGGAGGATTCTGTTAATGTGGGCCCTATGTGCGAAAAACTGCAGAAAATGTGATTTCAAAAAAAAAAAACACTTAAGCAGGCAGCGCCTGCTGCTACTGACGCAACAGCAGAACGCTGCTGCGTGTAGGTGGACGGGTCAGGGACCCACGGCCTTGTAAGTGGGTCCCACCATGATGTATGTTGGGTATCCACACCGTTCATTAGGTAGGCCACCCCCTGACGTGCCCCCCCTCCAAAAATCAGGGTGATCTAACGCTCAGGTGGCCCACACAGTGGTGATTGCACGGCTGCCATTAAGCCTCTCTCCATATGAAGTTTATTTTTATTTTATTTTTCTTTTCAGGCTATCCAGTTTCGTGCGACCTTATTAATAGGTTGGATGGAAAACAAGCTTTATGGTGGGCCTCACGTGGGACCCACAAGGATGTATGCGTTTTATTGGCACTATGTATTGTACCAATGTCGTTCAGCCATATGGCTGGCTGCTGGACGGCTAGTGGCCCCCCACCATGATGCTTGTGTTGCACCCCAACCGTCAATCCATTTTGCAAGCTCATTTTAAGGCATGATGTAACACTCCGAATTTTTGCCAACCTTGGATTAGACGTCCTCAGGCAATGGGTCAACCAAAACACCTTGGTAACCCAATTCCATAGCCAAAGAAATCACTTAGGATTAATTCCTTTAGAAACTAAGCATAAGTTAGCTAACGCTACGCTGGAGTAGCTGTGAAATTGTCCCTGATCGCTTTAAATACATTCTGCAAGATCCAAAACTTGTAGAATCAATGGTGGTATAATACTCTAAAACCTTGGATCAAACTCTAAACCCGTTTGCTCTCAGAAACTCTTTGAAATTTTGTATTGGATCTAACCCGTGCGTCGAAAGTCTGATACCTACAATCTTAGACCGTTATGACCGCTTAGCTGGACTTGACAACTGTTTCGAAAATCAAGGCGAACTGACGTTCTGAGGCTATTTCATTGAGCCTGGAGTGAAGAGAGTGAGAATAGGGTTAGATTTGAAAATTTTAATTCAAATCTGGCACATGACTTGGCGCGTTATTATTAAGCGTTCTGACCGTCAGAATTCAGCCAAATTACACCCTCGGATGAGGAAAAATTTCTCTTTCATATCATGAGACTTGTAGACCTGATCTAGGTGTGGTGACCGCTGAACTGAAATTGGACCGCCACGTGCGATCTGCGTACTCTTCCGGTCTGAAAACTTGATGTGTACTAGATCCAATATGCATGAGCTTAAGTCTGACCGCGTTTGGCCAGGGGACCTCCAGAAATGCTCTTTTGGACCAGAACAGTCCCGATTTGGTTAGACCTCAAGTAAACATTGTTCCCAAGCCTAATTTGGGAAGTTTTAAGCTTATAAAAGGGGTTTAAACCCTCACTTCTCTCACCCATCCAAATTTGCTAGAAACCCTAGCAGAGTGAGAGAAAAAGTGAGAGATTGTGAGAGAGTGTGGGAGGGATCTTCCTGCCACCTGCACTAGTTGCTACACGTGCTTGAGCAACGTATCCCAATCACTTTCCCGGTGATTCCGCCGCATTTCTAGGTAAGAAAAGACCCTAACTACTTGCTGATTTAAGGTTCCATCGATTCTTTAGCGATGTAGCTTACGAATCTTATGTATTAGGTCGCCTGATCGCCGTAGACGAAGCATATACGCTCCGTTCGGAACGATACACATCTAAAGTGAAAGGTGCGGATTTTAGACGCTTTGATTGGCTGATTTCAACGCTTTCAATGTCGTTTAATAGTAGATTATCGACGGCAACGTCGTTTGACATGTACAACATACTGTCCGTTTTCTGTTTCGTAAGCAGATGAAAAATATGAGATTTAGGGCATTTAGTCATTTGTAGGAAATACTGTTTGCATCCATATTTTGCTGATATGATTGACATGGCTTTTTGTCGCCTTAGGATATTAGGAATGCGTGCATAATTAGTTTGGCGAAGAGATTCGCCCAAATGCGCACTTTGAGTCGACATACGCTATGTAGACGTAAGTGTGTAGACTAAGTGTTTGTATAAATGTTTGTATTAGTATGTATTGAGTATATGGCGTTGTGAAATAGTTTTGAGATTAAATTCTCCAGTAATATGCTAATGAAAATGATTTTCATCATGTTGGCTAAGTATGGATTTCATTATATGTATGAAATGCATATGTTGAATGAATTGCTTAAGTGGTATGTTATAACATGCGATAACATGCTTATATTATTGTATTTCATTTCCATTACTCTTATATGATTGATGATGTGGATTCACAAATGTTTGGGGCTATACTTAGTCTAGGCAATTGGTAACAGAGAAAATTCGTGGCTGGCTTGTATCTGCCACGAAGGACGCGTCGATGAACGCGAGTCGTGTTTGGAGTTGGCGGCAGTGGTTAGGCCACGCGAAGTGTTTCACGCACTTCATGTCGTTCGACTTGTGATGCGCTCGTGCTAGTCGAGCCCGTCAAGAAACCCGACTGGCCGTTGATTGTTCACCCTGTATGAATCATAACTGCTTGAACCTAGGGTACTGAACTTACCATTGTAAACCCTGTCAACCATGGTACCTTGATCCATAAAGACTCATGAGCCGGGCATGGTGGTATGAGACACCGTGGTCGAGCTGTCGGCCTACGCTGGGGCCACAAACCTCCCCGTAGTGACTAGTGAGCACCCTACTCTGAGCAGATTATGGTGGTATGGGATACTATATTCTTGCTATCGGCCTACACTGATCAGGTGACGAGCCCTTTGTAGTGACCTTGAGTTTATCATGACACCGCATGGGGGCGACGAGTCCTGATGTAGTCTTAAGGATAATTAGGCCTGTATTGATAAGGTGATGGGAGAGCAGTGCAAAGAGTGCGAGCAACAGCCCTGGCAGCCCTTGCAGTGACCTACAAAATATACATCGTATGAGATTACTAGGAGTGACGACCTTAGATAGGATCTGTGTTGGGATTGATATAAGTAAGGTACCTTAGTTTTCCAATACTGCTGTATGAATGGACTAATAATAACTCGGTAATCATATCACCATCACATTGCATGTGCCTGAAAGATGTGGAGCACTGTGGGAAGAAAGCATGCCGCGGGCGTAAGATGGTGCCGTATGAGGGAGATCGTCGGTGAGGGCATCCATCATGTCATGTCATATTGCATTAACAACATTATTTAGGAATGTTTGATTTATTGCTTTACTATTATCGCATGATTGATTTGATAACATGCTAATCTCTGCTCTATTATTCCACTGAGTTGATCACTCACTCCCACGTTACGGGATGGTGTTTCCGGACACCCAATAGTCCCTATTGTGATTGCAGATGATGACGCGGCCTGCGAGGCGGAGCCAGACTTGATGATGATGAGGAGGATCCCTCCTTTATGCGTGTTCTGAACGACGAAATTACAGGGAGATTCATTAAATGCCATGACACTTGTCATTTTATATTTTTAGAGCACTTATGTATATTCTTTCTTTCTATTTTGAGGTATACATGTATACGTTTAACCTGGTAACATGTTCACACTCTAGAGACTTACAATCAATTATATATTATATGTATGTATCACAGTCTTCCGCTTGTTAATTTAACTGTCTCTGGAGTATGATATGCTGTTCTGGCATAATCCCACTCATGTTTAATACATTAACACAGACAACATTCAATCATACACATTTATGTTGCATAAGTGATGCTCTAGAACTCGGGAGTGGAGTTTTTACTCGGCCCCCGATTTTCGAGATGTTACACATGAGCTAAAGAATGAGTTAGATCCATGGTTCAAGTGGGTTCCACCACCATTATTTGAAGTGAGGATCGGTTGATCCTTTGACATGATTCATATACACGTATGTATGTATGTATGTGTGTGTGTGTGTGTGTATATATATATATATATATATATATATATATATATATATATATATATGTATGTATGTATGTATGTATGTAAGTATATATTTGTGGCCATTTTTAAGGCCCACATTGGCATTCATAAGGCTCATATGAGGAGACCCATATTGATGTAATTGTGGCCGTTGTTGAGGCCCACCTTGGTATATATATAAGGCCCAAGTAATTGGGCCCTTCTTGTTATAATTATGGCCCATTATTAAGGCTCACCTTGGTGTGTATGAAGCTGTTGTTGAGGCCCACTTTGATGTGAATGTGAGGCCCATGTTATGAGGCCCATTCGATATATTTGTGGCCCGTGGTTGAGGCCCACTTTGATAGTTGTGAGGCCATATTATGAGGACCATTTTGATGTATTCAAAGGCCCATGGGTTATGGCCCATTGCAATGTACATAAGGCCCGTTGGTGAGGCCCATTAATGTGGCCCATTTGATGAATGAAAGGCTCATATGATACGACCCATTTGATGTATTTAAGGCCCAACGGGATGTACCTAAGGTCCATTGCAATGTGTGATGTCCACATGGTTTATGTAATGATGGTTACGACGGGCTATGTGTCATGCCTCAAACTCAGAAATCGGGCTCACAAAATTCCCGATCACTGAATTCGGCGCCGACAGCCTCCGTAAAACCCCATTCTCCGCTCCCGGTTCCCATTCACCAGGTTCCGATCCTGGGATGCTACCAGGAGAATTTTCAACGTCAGTTTGATTCGTGATAAGCATAACCAAAGGCATAACCCACAAACAACAACCAAAAACTCCATTACATTTTCACTATGATCAAAAACTTTACAAGTACAATGAGCGTAAAGGGAAATACAATGATGATGAATCAAAATCTCCAAAGCGATCTGCAACGCGCTCCTGTCTCAGCGCTGTTGCGCCCTAACGTCACCTGCACGCAACGGTCGTGCATAAGCTTATAGAAAGCTTATAGGGTGGTGAAAGTGTGTGCACAAGGTAGTAATATGATTATGCAATATCAGAGTAATGTGGAATATACAGATGGATCCATAAATATCATAAGCCATACCAAGGCTATGCAATGCAAAGATGAAGGATGTCGGCCATACCAAGGCTATGCGATGCAAGATGCAAGTCAAGCATATAATCCTCATCTAAGTCCACATATCAGTACAACTCAACTCTGGGATATCACCGGGGTCTAGTACACTCTAAACCAGATCCCCGCCACATCATGCGCAATAAGGTAAGTGAAAAAGACCTCACTATCCGTTTGTCAATATCGGGCTTGACTCGTCGATAGCGGACCCATTTCTCGAGCTAGTCAAACTCAGCCTAGCTCTGCCCCCTACACTCGGGTGGATAAGGCCGCACCCTCTTCCAACCGACCACGACACAGTGGAGAGCGCAACCGTCTGGTAATCGACACTCAACGCTCATCTACCCACTCGGTATAGACGTTGGAGCAACCTCTTAGTACCATAAGGGTTTAGAAACTTTCACCCAGGGATATCTATAGCACCCCATGTAGAACAAGATTTCTGGTATCTAATCCTGTCAACCACGATACGTCTGTGGAGGCTACGACCCTGATGTCGCTAGGGCGTACAGTAATCATGTCATACAATGCGAAATGCATGAATCACACTATCAAATCATGCAGTAAATCCTGTGCGTATCGTGCACTCATGTAGGGCAACACTGCCTAATCGGGGTCCCATAAACAGTCTGTCCGAAGGCATATGCTATGATCAGTCACTTCTCATATCAAGCACACATATGATGCGTATGATCATGAGTCATGGAACTATACTAAACACGTTATAATGAAATGAACTATTCTTACAATGCAGATGAGCCCAGACGGCCTATACATAATAAGTACGTGCCTAATAATGGGCCCTAAGGAGAGTCGTAATGTGAACATCCAACCAGCATTACACTCGCAATGTGGACGTCAAACCATCATTGCTCTTAAGGCACGATCGCCGTAAACGTCATTGCATAATCCGTGTTGGGATCACACATTGCAATGGACCTTAGGTACATCCCATTGGGCCTTAAATATATCAAAATGGGCCATATCCTATGGGCCTTATATTCATTAAGTGGGCCACATCCATGGGCCGCACGCCTTAAGTGCATTGCAATGGGTCATAACCCGTGGGCCTTAGAATGCATTAATGGTTCTCGACCCAAGGGCCTTATACATATCAAATGGGCCTACTCCCATGGGCTTTATCATACATCAAATGGGTCCAATCCCATGGACCTTAAATAAATCAAATAGGCCTAACCCATAGGCCTTTTACAATTTAAATGGGCCTAACTCATGGGCCTAATATAATTCAAATGGGCCTAAACCCATAGGCCTTTTGTAAATCAAATAGGCCTAACCCATGGGCCTTTTATAAATCAAATGGGCCTAACCTATAGGCCTTTTACAATTTAAATGGGCCTAGTCCCATGGGCTTTAAAATACAACAAATGCGCCTAGTTCCATGGGCCTTAAAATACAACAGATAGGCCTAGTCCCATGGGCCTAGAGGCCCATTGTATTGTTTATTAGCCACCCAAATTGGAGAGGGGCCTACTGCAATGTTTATTTGTCATCCAACGTGTGGGCCAGGGGAAGGCCCACTGTGATATTTATTTGCCTACCAGCAGGGGGGAGTGAATAAAATTCATGCATAAGGTGGGCTCCACCGTCCGTTGGATGGTGGATGCAAGACACATACATCAACTGTGGGCTCCATGTGGGGCCCACTGTAATATTTATTTGGCATCCAACCCGTTTAATAAGGTCATGCAGACCTAGTTGAAGGGAAAATACAAATCTCAGCTTGATTCAAAAACCCCTGTGGCCCCAAAGAAGTTTTCAATGGTAGATATTCAATTCCACTGTTTCATATGGTGTGGGCCACCTGAGCGTTGGATCAGGCTGAAACTTGGAGGGGGCCCACCTCAGGGGCTGGCCCATCACATGAACGGCGTGGATAAGACATATTCATCATGGTGGGGCCCACGACTGGAGCCGTGGGACCCTGTTAGTCCGTCCGCCCATAATGCTGGACGCAACAGCCTGCTGCTGCTGTTGTCAGAGAGGCAGAGGCGCTGCCTCTTGCCTTTGCAATTTTCTTTTCTTTCTGATTTCTATTTTCTTGAGGAAAGTCACATGTGGGGCCCACTTTTCGGAGATCTAAACCGTCCAATGAATTGAGGGGCTCAAAATACACTAAACGAGTCCAATGTTTAACATTTTTAGCATGTAGATGCAGCAAGGTGGGTCCAAATAACTTTAAATGGTAAGGGATACGGTTTCTATAGTATGACCCACCTGATCAACAGGTCAACCTCATTTTTCGGCTCAACGCCTAAAATGAGTTGGTAAAAGGGATGAACGGGATGGATTGAACACATATATCAAGGTGGGGCCTACATGAGCCGGCCCACCTAAAACCTTCCCTTTTCTTTTTTTTTTTTTACTTAGGAAGGGACGTCCAGCGTCTCATACGCTGGACGGTTGTGTCTTTTAAAAAAAAGCATTGTGGTGGGCCTTGTTTAGGTGGGCCACTACTGATGGATGGTGTGGGTGCAGCATATAAGGTGGACCCCACTTGAAGATGGCATGGATAGAATAAATGCTTCAAGGTGGAGTCCATGCAAGTGGGCCACACAAACACAATATATATATATATATATATATATATATATATATATATATATATATATATATATATATATATATATATATATATATATATATATATATATATAAAGAAAGTAGAGAGAGAGAGAGAGATAGAGATGGAGCACGCTTGTGATGGAGGGACCCCGACATTATGGGCCCTCCCTTGCAATGAATCATACATCAAGTGGATCCCTCTACACATGGGATCACCGAGATCATAAATCAACGGTGGAGATCCGTTCCCCACCGGTGTGGATGGTCTAGATGACCTTCTAATATAAGAAAATAAACATCATGATGGGGTCCATGGAGAATGGCCCCATCATGGAATGATTATGAGGATCCTAGTGGGCCATCGGCCTCATTTTAGGGTCCCAAGTGAGATCCAAACCATCGATCGGTTGGCCTCACTTGGTCCATCTCAAAAATAAGAAAAACTACTACGATCATGCACCCACCGTCCGATCTTCTTGCTCCTAGGGGTTCCTTAGCACCTTAGCTTGGATTTTAATGGAGGAGATGAGAAATGGAAGGCTAAGATGGGAGATGAAGGGGTAGGAAAGGTGGGCCACACTTAAAATTTTGGGAGTGCTTGGAGAGCTCTCATACGTATGGAGCTTTGCTTGGGAGAATGAGATGAGAAATGAGAAAGAGAGAGAGTGTTGTAGAGAGAGATGGGTGATGGATGGATGTGGTGAATAATGGGTGTATAAGAAAACCTTGACTTTTATGTAAGAAAAGCATGGGAGGTGTAAGAGATTCTTGACTTTTGTGGCCTTTTGTGTGAGAGAGGTATGGGCTTTGTAAGAAAAGCTTGACTTTTGTGGTTGTTTGGGAATGAGTGAAAGGTAATGTGTGCTTGACATGTGATGGATTGATTGATTAATGGATTGATGGGATTGATGGGACACCTCGTAGAGATTCCCTAAGGTTTCGCAACGCGCGGTGTTTCCTCACACCGAACATCGGCTTACAACTCTTGACCAGGGTATCGCCTCGGTGCGCTAGTTACGGCATCGGAACCGCAACGACGGCGCGGTCGCTAGGGTATGGGTCTTGAGTTGAGTCGACTCGGGTTGACGGCGTATGAATCAGGGTAGCGCGTAAATATCGGTTAAGGGTCGAAGGTTGTCGGAATTCGACTGGTAAGACCGCGGAAGTCTACAAAACGGTATGGTCTAAGATACGAGTCTTACAATATGCATTGGGAACAATGCTGGTTTGATGTCCACATTGTAATTACAATGTTGGTTAAATGTCTGCATTGTAACTCTCCTTAGGGCCCATTGATAGGCTCGTACTCGTTAATATTCATCGCTTTATAACATGCTTAGTATAATCCCATGACTCATGCCCATACGCATCATATGTATGCTTGATATGAGTAGTGACTGATCATAACATACGCTATTGGGCAGACCATTTACGGGACTCCTTATGAGACGGAGTGCCTCACATGATCGCGTAGTACGCTTTGGATTGCTATATGATTTGACGGTGTGATTCATGCATCTCGAATATGTGTGACTTGATCACTGCACGCCCTAGTGACATCAGGGCCGTGGCTCCACAGGTACATCATGGATAGCTGTATCGGATACCAAAAATACTTGGTTCTAGCACTGTGGGTACTTAGGATGTCCTTGGATGAAAGTCTCAGAACCTTTTTGGTACCAGGAGATGCTCCAACGTCTAGACCGAGTGGATACACAAGCGCTCGAGTGTTGAATACCAGTAGGTCGAGTCTTCCACTGTGTCGTGGTCGGTTGGAAGGGAGTATGGCCTTATCAGCTCGAGTGAGGGGGCTATAAGCTAGGTTGAGTTTGACCAGCTCGCAAATGGGTCCGCTATCGACGAGCCGGGTAGGTATTGATAGACTACTGGTCAGGCAGATAGTGAGGTCTATTCCGCTTACTTAGCTGTGCAGCTAGGGAGGAGGCAGTCAGTGTGAGTGTATTAGACCCCGATGATATCCAGAGAAGAACTGTACTGATATATGTACTTGCTGAGTACCGACTTGCTTGGATTGCATTTCGCATATGACATTCGGTTATGTAGGCCTTGCATTGCATCGTTGTGGCCAATGACATTCATGTCTCGCATCGTATGGCCTTAGTATGGCCGATAGCATTCATGCCTTGCATTACATAGCATTGGTATGATTGGTTTTATTCATGGACTTATCGTAGGTTTTCGCATTACTCTGATATTATATACTTGGCACTTGCCTTACGCACACACTTACACCACCCTCTAAGCTTTTGTAAGCTTATGCACGATAGTTGTGTGCAGGTAGCGTTGGATAGCAGCAGTGCTGAGGCAGGAGTACGTATCAGGACCTTTTGGAGTTTTTTGATCACCTTGTATTTTTCTTTTCGCATTGTACTTAGAATTTTTGATATAGTAGATATGTGGTGATGTTGTTTTGTGACTTGGTTATGCTTGTGGTTATGCTCTATTAAAAAAAAATCATTTTAAAAATCCTCCTTATAGGATCCCAGGATCAAAATCTGGCATTTGATTGTCAGGATCCGAGAATGGGGTACTACGGAGGCTGTCGGCAGCAGATTCGGCAATCGAGATTCATGTGAATTCGATTTTTAGGTTTGGGGCATGACACATGATATGAGGCCCATTTGTCGTATTGGAGGCCCATGGGTTGAGGCCCAATGAGACATACATAAGGCCCATTGTAGTGTGATTCCACCATGGTATATGTGTTGACCTTTATAGCGAGCTATGCCTTGGGAGCAATGATGGTTTGATGTCAACATTGTAAGGATAATGTTGGTTAAATGTCCACATTATGACTCTCCCTAGGGCCTATTGATGGGCCCATACTTGTAATGTGTAGGCCGTCTAGGCCCATCTTCGTTATAAACAGAGCCCATCACCACATAACTTCTTAGTATAGATCCATGATCCATGATCATACGCATCATATGTATGCCTGGTACTAAGGAGGCTGTCGGCAGCGGATTCGGTAATCGAGATTCATGTGAATTCGATTTTTGAGTTTGGGGCGTGACATATGATATGAGGCCCATTTGTCGTATTGGAGGCCCATGGGTCGAGGCCCAATGAGACGTACATAAGGCCCATTGTAGTGTGATTCCACCATGGTATATGTGTTGACCTTTATAGCGGGCTATGCCTTGGGAGCAATGATGGTTTGATGTCTACATTGTAAGGATAATGTTGGTTAAATGTCCGCATTATGACTCTCCCTAGGGCCTATTGATGGGCCCATACTTGTAATGTGTAGGCCGTCTAGGCCCATCTTCGTTATAAACAGAGCCCATCACCACATAACTTCTTAGTATAGATCCATGATCCATGATCATACGCATCATATGTATGCCTGATATGAGGAGTGACTGATCATAGCATATGCCTTCGGATAGATTGTTTATGGGCTCCCTGATAGGCGTAGTTGTCCCACATGAGTGTGCGATACGCATAAGATTGTTACATGTCCAGTAGGGTGATTCACGCACTTGCGTTTGTGTGATTGTGATTATTGGATGCCTTAGCGACATCAGGGCCATAGCCTCCACAGACACATCTTGGGTGGCTGGATTGGATACCGAAAATACTGTTTCTAGCATCAGGGCACCATAGATGTCCCTGGGTGAAAATTTCTAAACTCGATGGTACCAGAGGATGACTCCAACATCGAGACCAAGTGGATTCGTGACTACATGAGGGCCAAATACCAGGAGGTTGTGTCTCCCACTATGTCGTGGTCGGTTGGAAAGGTGTGTGGTCTTACCCACCAGAGCATAGGGGGCATTGCTAGGCTGAGTTTGACCAGCTTATGAATGGATCCGCTATCGATGTGCCGGATAGGTATTGACAGACTATTGGCCAGGTGGATAGTGAGATTTCTTACACTCACTTGGACTGTACGACTGAGAGAATGACAGTGCCATTTGGAGTGCACTAAACCCCGGTGATTATCCAGACTGAGAATTATACTGATATTGATGACCTGTATGAGGATCGGTATGCTTGAGTTGGACCACGCATCACATGGTCTTGACATGGCCGATAGCATTCATATCTTGCACCGCATAGCCTTAGTATGACTGATTGCATTCATGTACTCATCAGCATGTTTCTGCATTATTCTGATCTTACATTCTGAGCACACTCATATTGAGCACACACTTACACCGCATTCTAAGCTTTCTATAAACTTATGCACGATTGATGCGTGCAGGTGACGCCAGGACGCAGGCATAACATAGTAGCAGCAAGAGCGTGCAGTTGAGCTTTTGAAGTTTTCGTTATTTGCATTATCTTGTATTTTCCTTCAGATGCATTGTACTCAAAAGTTTTTGATCATAGTGGATTTTGTGATGGTGTTCTTGTGATTATTATTCATGGGTTATGCTCATTACGAATCAAATTGATGATCAGAAATCCTCCTTATAGCATCCGAGGATCGGAACCTAGTAAATGGGTACCGGGAGCCGAGAATAGGTTTCTATGGATGTTGTCGACGCCGGATTCGGCGATAGAGAATTTCGTGAGTCCGGTTTCCGAGTTTGGGACATGACAGTAGATCCATTTGGAGTTTGAGATACCAGATTCCGTGCAGATAAGAGCGCCAGAGTCCCTTGACACCGCCGGTGCTCCTTCTGAAGGTGAAGTCCTTATTTTCCTTTGCTCTCTACAATGTGGGCTCCAACTTCCTCTGCACCCTTTTGTCCGAACCATGACAGCCTACCTGAGACTAAGTCCCGGGCAATTCATCCCCAATGCTTGAAGGGTTTTAATTTCTTCCATCATCATCTGACGTCAAGTCGGGAACCTTGAGCTGACACCAGAGGAGTTGATAAGCTTGTATGACAGTCAAGAGCCATGGTACTACTTCACGACTCAAGGCAACAAGGGGTCGGGGCTGGTCATGAATCTTTCATCCTCCAATAAGGACTAGAAGAACAAATGGTTCTAGGCTTCGGGCGAATGGGAGGTGCAGGCAGCAGAGCTTGAAAACTTAATGACTCGGGTCCCCACCCGATTTACCACCCTAGGTCGGATCTTACATCCTTTTTAAAATTTTTTTTTGTATTCCTTTTACTTCTGTTATGACTTGACTGAAGCTTTCCTTTTATTTCTGAAGACTTCCCGAGGGATTCGTCTCTTCTTACCTCGAACATGAAAAATCAGGTTGTTAAGGCCAGGGCGCACTCAGGAGATCTCCGCTCCTTGTCTGATCTAATCACAACCGCCAACCTTCACTGGTCCAGGCCGTGAAAATCCAAACCGCTCCCTACTTCCTTCAGTAAGTATTTCTTTGACCCCTCACTTTTGAAAGTTTTAAATCTCTTATCTTGGTTACTGATTTATTTTTGCGCTTGTAGGCATGACCGAGATAGCTGGATCCTGGAGGAGAAAGGCTGCCCTGATTGTTGACGAAATGCTGAGGGCCGAGCCCCGAACAAAGATGAATGTTCGGAGGAGGTAGGAGGCTCCTCGCGGTGAGGGCCCTCGGCCCCAATTTATGTCATTGCAGCTTCAGCTACAGCTTCAATTTCTGTTACTGTAGCTCTGGCTCCAGCGCATGTTGCGGTTAAGGCCGCTGTCGATAATGCTTCGGCTCCCATTCTTCCCCTCGCCGTCACTCCTCAGGTCGCTGAAGCGGTTCCCGCAGCTCTCAAGGCCTGTATAGCCATTCCTTCTTCATCCGAGCATGAAGAGGTTGTTCGGATGGCTGACGCCATGTTTTCCCCTCCTGAAGTCGGGAATGACCTCAGAGCTGAAGCTCAGGCTTCAGCAGGTAGCAGGACCGGGGCCGAAAGCAATGAGATCGGCTTAGGTGAGGACAAGTGGGGAGAGGTTCCAATCGGGCTATGATATGTCTTACCTGGTAAATTGGGCTGGCCAACATGCCCTGGAGGAGGAGATCATCGGCCTTTTCAAGAAGTCGGATGAGTCTTTCATTAATGACCTGACTTATGTCTTTTACCGAGTAATTTTATTAACTTTTCTTGCCTTTAGTTTTTGCCGCATTCTAATACTCATTCTTTCATTTTCGTGCAGTCCGTTCTGAGGCTCCTCTTGACTCGAGAGAGATTAAAGGACTTTGCTAAGAAGGATGCTGAGGTGGAGGCTCTTAGGGACGAGGTGGGGATCCTCCGGATGGAGTAGGCGGAACTACGCCGGCAGCATGATGATGGGAGAGCTCGAGAGCTCCATTTATAGGGGGTCGTGAGTGATCTCGAAGCCCGATGTGGTGTTGTTGTGGCTAAATTATCTCGAGTCAGGGCTCACACAGACTCACTCGCAACGGAGAATGCCCGGCTGGTGATTGCGTTGGATTAGGCTAGAGTCGAGGCGACCGAAGAGCTACACAGCAGTCTCCGAGGTGAAGGAGGCCCACCGAGCTGAAGATGAGGCTTCCGTAGCCTCTGCTGTGGCTGCCGTAGTGGAGGTCTTTAAGGCTTCAGAAGAGAGGGTCACCGAAGCTACTAAGTTCTACGACTGTGGCTTCGATGCCTGCCTAGATGCTGTCCAGGATCTATACCCAGACCTCAATCTCGAGCCTTTGTTGCCTAAAGACGCTGGGGAGAAACCCTCCGGAGATGCTCGCCTGGATTAAGCTCCTGCCTCCCAAGCTCCTCCTCCTCCGACTGAATAGATTTCAATACCTTTTTTCATCAAGTTTTTTTTTTTTGAACTTAATCTTTTTGATGAATGATGGATGATAATTTTGACCCTATGATATTTTTTTGTATATAAATCCATAGTTGGTTCTTAGATGATGATTATTGATTGCCGAATTGATTTGTTGACAGGTTGGTCCATTCCGAGGCATTGTCGATCCGACTCCTTGACGGATCAGCTCATTTCAATGCCTCATGTAGAATTTTGAACTTTATGATATTGTCATCGTTAAGTCTGGATCCCTAGGGAATCGACTCATCCCACGATTGGCGAGTAACTTTTAATTTATTCGTTGGTTGGGTGATGAATCGACTCCTCTGTTGGGGAGTCGGGTCGTCTATTGGCTTTTCCCCTGATTATGAGGGGATGCCTTGTAGAACTTTCGTGGGATAACGTTCTAACCCTTTCTTTAAGGGAACATTCCGTTAAGTCCACCCCTTCTTATAAGAGACAGCTTTTTCTTAGTAGATAATTTGTTTGTGTAAATATGAAGAGACGTAAATTTTATTAAGACCCTTAAAGGCTAGTCAATCGGAGGCGTACATTTATTGGGGGCCCACAATGGCAATTACATTAAAATGTAGTAAACTTTCAGGTGCTCGACGTTCCGGGGGTGGGGGAGCTGACGACCCTCGAGATCTTTTAAGTGGTATGAGCCAGGTTTGGTCGATTGGATCACATGATAGGGACCTTTCCAATTAGGTCCGAGTGCTCCAGCCCCCAGTTCTGTGGTGTTTTGGAAGACTCGGCAAAGGACTAAGTCCCCTGGGCTGAACCGCCTGGTCTTGACTTTGGAATTGTAGAATCACGCCACCTGTTGATGTCGAGTTGCAACCCGGAGTCAAGAGATTTTCTGTAGCTTCTTCAAGTAGATCCAAGTTGGCTGCTATCTGTTTGGTGTTTTGGTTTTCTTGATAATTTCTGACCCGAGTTGTAGGGAGGCCGATTTTGACTGGTATCATTGCCTCCAAGCCATAGGAAAGTGAAAATGGAGTCTCTCCAGTAGACGATTGAGTTGTGGTCCTATAGGTTCAGAGGACGAATGAGAGATCCTTGGCCCAATTGTCTTTTGCTTTCTCCAATTTTATCTTGAGGTGATGCTTGATGACCTCGTTAACAGCTTTTACTTGTCCATTGGATTGCGGGTACTGAGGCGAAGAGTACGCGTTAGTGATGCCAAGTCTCCGGCACATGCCTCAGATACAATGGTATGTAGAATGTTGAACTGACAGATGATGTTTTTCCAGACAAAATCGATCACCTTCTTTTCCATGATCTTTGTCACGGGCTCAGCTTCATCCCATTTAGTGAAGTAGTTGATTGCGACAATGATGAATTTGACTTGCCTCTTTCTCACGGGCAGTGGTCTGATGATGTCAATTCCCCACTAAGCGAATGGCCACGGATTGCTCATGGGAGTCATTTTCTCTGCAAGTTACTTCGGTACGGTCGCATATCGTTGGTACTTGTCACACTTTTGAACATAGTTCTTTGAGTCCTCCCTGATACTCGACCAAAAATATACTTGTTGGAGTATTTTCAGGGTCAGGGCCCGACTGTTAGAGTGGTTTCTGCAGATCCCTTCGTGAATCTTCCAAATCACGTAATTCGTCTCGCCGGGTCAGAGGCACCTGAGATAAGGCTGGGAATGCCCTTTCTTATATAGGATCCCTTCCAGAACTACATACCATGCTGCTCTGACTTTTAGTCGCCTAGCTTCCAGCCTATCCGAGGGGACCTCACTAGATGTAAGGTAGCTATAAATCGGGTCCATCCAGCTCGGAGTATCATTTACTGGATTGATGATTTTCTTCTCCATCTGGTCGATGCTCGGATGTTCTATGAACTCCAAGGGAATGATTCGCGGGATCTTCCCTTCCGTGGCCGAGGCTAACTTTGCTAGGGCGTCGGCCCATGAATTTTTTACTCTGGGGATCTGATTGATAGTGCAGCTCCAAAATCTTTCAATTAATTTCCTTACCTCATCTAGGTAAGCGATAATCTTAGTCTTTTTGGCCTTATATTATGTAGAGATATGATTTACTACTAGCTGAGAATCACATCATACCTGGAGGGACTGGACCCCCAGACTTGTCGCCAGTCTGAGTCTAGCTAGTAGAACCTCGTACTCTACTTCATTGTTAGAGGCCTTAAAATCTAGTCTGATCGCGTACTGGATGGATGTAGAGTTGGGTGCGACCAGGACAATTTTTGCTCTGGCGGACATGACATTAGACGACCCGTCTACGTAGAGAACTCATCTTGGTTCTGATACTACCTTTTGGTTATTTGGAGGAATAAGCGAAGGAGTCGTCTCAACTTCGGCACTGATCCCTTCTTTGCTCATGGTGGTGAATTCTGCAATGAATTCGGCCACAACTTCGCCCTTAATGGCTGTCTTTGGTCGGAACAAGATGTCAAACTCTCCGAGTTCGATTGCTCACTTGGTTAGCTGACCTAACACCTCAGGCCTCTGGAGGACATGTTTAAGGGGAGAGTTGGTCAAGATGATGATAGAATAAGCCTGAAAGTATGGACGTAACCTCCGAGCTGGGATAATGAGACACAGTGCTAACTTCTCCTAGGCCAAATATCTCATTTTGGCAGGTATCATGGCCTTACTCACATAGTACACGGGATGTTGCTTGCCCCCTACTTCTTTTACCAAGGCCGAGCTGACAGCTGAGGCTGAGACCGCTAGGTACAGGAACAGAGGCTCTCCTTCTTCAGGCTTAGACAGTATGGGTGGTGAACCTAAGTATTACTTTAGCTATTGAAAAGCCAGTTCACACTCCGACGTCCATTCTGCCTTCTTATGGCCCTTCAATTGCTGGAAGAAGGAGAGACATTTATCTGTGGCTCTAGAGATGAACCGTCTGAGCGCCGCTACTCGTCCAATGAGACATTGTATTTCCTTTACAGTCCGAGGTGAACTCATATCGAGGAGTGCTTTGATTTTGTCGGAGTTCGCTTCAATACCTCTCTGGCTGACTTGAAACCCGAGGAACTTCCCGGAGCCAACTCCGAAGGCACACTTCGTGGGATTCAGCTTCATCTGATATTCTCGGAGGACTGTGAAAGTTTCTTTAAGATCTGCTAAGTGATCGGACGCCTTAGTGCTCTTCATAAGCATGTCGTCGACGTATACTTTCATGGTGCGTCCGATCTATTTGGTGAACATCTGATTCACCAACCTTTGATATGTGGCCCCAGCATTTTTCAGGCCAAACGGCATGTCCCGGTAACAGTAGAGCCTCTTGTTTATGACAAAGGTAGTCTTCTCCCTGTCTGGGGGATGCATTATGATCTGATTATACCTGGAGTAAGCGTTCAAGAAGGAGAGTAGTTCGTGCCCCGTGGTGCTATCTACCAGCTGATTAATCTGAGGCAATGAAAAGCTATCCTTCGAATATGCCTTGTTTAGATCCGAGTAATTTACATAGACCCGCCATTTCCAGTTGACTTTTTTAATGAGGACCACGTTCGCGATCCAATCGGGATAATGTACCTCCTCTATAAAGCTAGCGTCAAGCAGAATGGAGACTTCGTCGGCTATGGCTTCATACAGCTCGGCATTGAACGGTCTCCTCTTCTGTTTCATGGGTTTATGATCCAGGTCCACATTCGGCCTGTGGATGATAATATCTGGGGAGATCCCGGGTATGTCCCTATGCTACCATGCGAAGACATCCCTATGTTGCCGTAAAAAAGTCAGCATTTCAGATCGCTCTTTAGGACTTAATGACATTCCGAGCTAAACAGTCTTACTCGGGTCTGCTTCATTGAGCAGTACTTTCTCTAGGTCTTCCACAGATGATTCCCCTGCTGGTCCTCTAGGATTTAGGACATTGACAATGAGTGCTTATTTCACAGACCATTTCTTCACTGCTATAGCATAACATCTCTGAGCTTTACACTGATCGCGTTGTAGGTATCCTGTTCCACCCTAGGCGGGGAACTTCATCATTAGATGATAAGTGAAAATGACCACCCTCATTGCATTGAGGGAAGGTCTGCTAAGAATAAAGTTGTGCACTAATGACACATTGACAACAAGGAAGTCCACCATGAGGGTGACTTGATGTTGTCCTTCTCCCCCGGTCACGGGGAGGGAGATGGATCCTTTAGAGATTACCCTTTTCCTGACAAAGCCGTGCAGGGGGGTCTTTACAGGTCTGAGATATGACCTTGGAATCCCTATTCTTTCAAAGGCTTCAGAGTAGATTACATCAGCCGAGCTTCCAGTATCGACCAAGATGCATACACTTTGTGGTTTGCTATGGTCATAGTAACCATTAGGGCGTCGTCGTACGGGTGCTAGATTCCACGCTCATCGTCTTCTGTGAAGGTCAGACTGCACGGGCTGACCCGGAGTTCCTGTAAGACACGTGTCTTAGTCCGTACTATTCCTTAGGCTTCCGCGGTCTTTCTGGTTGAATTTTGGACAACCTTTGACCCTTAACTGGCACTTTCGCGCAACCCTGCGTCACATGCCGTCGACCCAAGTCGACTCAACCCAAGACTTGTACCCTAGCGACCACGCCGTCACCGCGGTTCCAATGCCGCAACTCACACGCCGATCCGATACTCTGGCCAGGAGATGCGGGCCAGCGTTCGGTGCAAGGAAAATGCCGCGCGTTGCAAAATCTAAGAGAATCTCTATGACATGTCACATCAATCTATCAATCCATCAATCTCAACATGTTAAGTACACATCACCTCACACTCTTTCCCAAGCAACCCCTAAAGTCAACACTCTCTTACACAAAGTACACCCATCACCCCATCATTCACCCATCCCTCTCTCTCTTACAACCACTCTCTCTCATCCCTCTCTCCCTCATTCTCCAAGTAACCCACATCCAAGCTCCATGAGAAAAGCCATGTGTGGCCCATCTTCATACCTCTCATCTCCAACATCAGAGCCTCATCTCAACCGTTAGATCACGATCTTTGGAGCTATAAAACGCATTGATGGATGAAGGACGAAGAGATCCAAGGTGGGTGCTCCTCTCTCTCTCTCCTTCTCTATTTGTGACCCACCTGATATATGAGTTTATCCACGCTGTTCGCAAGTGGGACAGCCTTGCTGTCCATCTGCACGGCCCAGATCTGATGATAGGTGGGTTGCACCATGGCAGCAGCAGTAGGAATGTCCACCTGCTTGGACGGGCCTGTTTGCAAGAAACGCAAACATCAGCAAGATCTCTAGCTTACAGTCATCATGTAGACCCCACCTTGATGGGACCCACCATGGTGCATGTGTTGTATCCAAACCATCCAACCATCTGGGAGATCATTTTTGGACATAGGGTAAATGGGTGTGATCTAAAGTTCAAGTGGACCCCACCATTTGCAATAGTAATGGGGTACAGTGGCACCCACCGTTTAAAACTTCTTAGGAGCAACAGTGGTTCCCACCCAAGCTGATATTTGGTTTTCCCTTCATCTATCTCTATGCTAACTTATGTATGGGTCGGATCTCAAAATACAAGTGAGACTCCGCCAAGTGATTTAACCTATTTGACTCGGCCAAGTGAGACTCGGCCAAGTGATTTAACTTATTTGACTCGGCCAAGTGAGACTCGGCCAAGTGATTTAGTATATTTGACTCGGCCAAGTGATTCAACTTATTTGACTCGGCTAAATGAGACTAGGCCAAGTGAGACTCGACTAAGTGATTCAACCTATTTGACTCGACCATGTAAGACCCGTATCTTGGTCCGTACCTTTCCGTACACTTCCGCGGTCTTACCGGTCGAATTCCGGTAACCTTCGACCCTTAAGCGATATCGATGCGCGACCCTGATTCATGTGCCGATAACTCGAGTCGACTCAAGCCGTGACCAATACTATAGCGACCGCGCCGTCGCAGCGGTTCCGATGCCGTGACTCGCGCGCCGAGGCGATACCCTGGTCAAGAGATGTGGGCCAACGTTGGGTGCGAGAAAACGCCGCGCGTTACGAAACTCAAGAGAATCTCTACGATGTGTCACATCAATCACATCAATCAATCACCCATCAATCCATCACATGTCAAGTACACATCACTTTATTCCATTTTCCCAAGCAACCACAAAAGTCTTCATCACCCATACCTCTCTTACACAAAAAGCCACAAAAGTCTTCACCACCCATACCTCTCTTACACAAAAGCCTCAAAAGTCAAGCTTTTCTTACACAACCATCACTCACCCATCCATCCATCACACTCTCTCTCTCCCTTTACATCACTCTCTCTCTTTCTCTCTTTCTCATTTCAAAATTTCCAAGCAACAAAAAAATTCCAAGAGTCCCACGTATGGAATTTCTCAAACCCTCCTAAGCTCCAAGTGGCCCACCTTCCTACCCCAAAATCTCCCATCTCAACCCTCCATTCTTCATCTTAACCATTGAAGTTGAAGCTAAGGTGCCAAGGAACCTCTAGGAGCGAGAAGATCGGACGGTGGGTGCCTCTATAGGGTAGCTTTCCTTATTTTTATGGTGGACCAAGTGAGGCCCACCGATCAATGGTGTGGATCTCACTTGGGACCCTTATTTGTGACCAATGGACCACTTGGATCATCATGATCATTCCATGATGGGGTCATTCTCCATGGACCCCATCATGATGTTTATTTCACTTAGAGAGGTCATCTAGACCGTCCATATCGGTGGGGAATGGATCTCCACCGTTGATTTATATTTTTGATGGTCCCTTGTTCAAAGGGTCCGTTGATGTATGATTTCATGTAAGGGAGGGCCCATAATGACGGGGTCCCTCCATCACAAGCCGTGTCCCACTCTCCATGTCTCTCTCTCTCTCTCTTTTATTTTATTTTATTTTATTTTATTTTATTTTATTTTATTGCAATAGGATGGTGTGGCCCACTTGAATGGATCCCACCTAGATGTAAGATCTATTTAATGTGGGTCCTACCTAGGAAAATAAAAATAAAGAAAATCTATGCATGCATTTGCCTACTTGACGTCCAACCAAAAAAAAAGAAAGAAAGGAAAAGAAGGGAAATGGTGGGCCACTCTTGCAAGCCCCAACTTAATACATGTATTTAATCCAAGCCTTCCACCATCTTTCTCAGATTAATTTAGGCGTTGAGCCAAAATTTGGGACCAATCCGGAACTCAGGTGGGCCATACCATCTAAAATCATGTGAAGACTTACCTGAAACATACAAAAGCATTTTGTGGGGCCTATCTGAAATTTGGACATGGCTGAAACTTGGTTTGGACGCCTAATTTTGTGGAACACATGCAATGGATGGGGTAGATCTGGTTAATGTGGGTCCCACCTAGGATAAAAAAATAATTTTTTTCTTTTTGGCATGACTTTGTGCCATGAGTCCAGAGACATCCACGTTAAAAAGGGTGACCGTATTGGCCCACTTGTAGACTCCACCATGATGTATATTTTACATCTATACCGTTCATTTAATAGGTCCCCTTGAATGGTGCGTTGACTCCAAAAACCATCCACAAACTGAACTCAGGTGGGCCATACCATCCAAATCATGTGAAGACATGCCTAAATCATATAAAAACACTTGGTGGGGCCTACCTGAATTTTGAATGTGGCTGAAACTTGGTGTGAACCCTCAAACAAGTGGGACACACGTAATGGACGGGTTGGATTGCAAATAAACACTTTGGTAGGTCCTGCATGGGACCCCTGTGGTATGTGTGGCTTACCACACCGTCAAAACAGTGGGTGGTGACACCCACTGTGATGCAAGTGTTTCACTCACGCCGTCCGTCCACGGCAGTGGACGGTGGCCCCCACTCAGATGTATGTATTGTGTCCACGCCGTCCATCACGTGGGCCCTTGGCCACGTGACGTTATGAACAGGTTTGGATGGCAATAAACATTGTAGTGGGCCCTAGACCATGTGATTCAATGAACAGTTTGGATGCAAATGAATAGTACAGTGGACCCAGGTTGGGTAGAAAATATACATTTCGGTGGGCCCTGGGTCTATATGACCCTATCAATAGGTTTGAATGGAAAATAAATATTTTGGTGGGCCCCTTGCTACATGGCCTTATCTACAGGTGGGATGTAAAATAAACATTTTGGTGGGCCCCTTGCCACACGGCCTTAACAACAGGTTGGGTGGCAAATAAGCATTTCAGTGGGCCCAGGATTGGCTGGAAAAAATGTTATAGTGGGCCCACATGGGAGTCTACCATGATGCATGAGTTTCATCCAAACCGTCCAATCATTTTGAGATCATTTTAAGGCCATTGTTGAGGCCCATCTTAATGTATTTGTGGCCCGCCCACTAAGGCCCACTTTGTTATTTATGGGCCCATGTGATTAGGCCCATTTGATGCACATAAAGCTCATGTGATTGGGCTCATTTTTAATAAAATCTAAGGCCCACGGGTTTTGACCCATTGCAATGCACATAAGACCTATTGGTGTGGCCCATTTACGTGGCCCATCTGATGAATAAAAGGCCCATAAGATATGGCCCATTTGATATATATGTAAGGCCCAATGGGATGAGCCTACGGTCCATTGCAATGTGTAATTCCCATACAGTCTATCTAGCACTGTTTACAAAGATCGTGCCTGGGAAGCAATGTTGGTTTGATGTCCACATTGCGAGTGTAATGTTGGTTGGATGTCCACATTACGACTCTCCTTAGGGCCCATTACTGGGCCGTGCTTATTGTGTATAGGCCGTCCAGGTCCATCTGCATTGTAAGATAGTTCATTTTATTATAACATGTTAGTACAGTTCCATGACTCATAATCATACGCATCATATGTATGCTTGACGTGAGAGTTGTCTGATCATAGCATTTGCCTTCGGGCAGGTTGTTTATGGGCTCCCGGTTAGGCGGTGTTGCCCTACATGAGCGCACGATATGCGCAGGATTAGTTGCATGATTGGATAGCGTGATTCATGCATTTCGCATTTATGTGCCATGGTTATTGTACGCCCTAGCGACATCGGGGCCGTAGCCTCCACAGACAGATCGTGGTTGGCAGGATTGGATACCGAAAATCTTATTCTACATGGGGTACTATAGATATCCCTGGGTGAAAGTCCCTAAACCCTTATGGTACCTAGAGGTTGCTCCAACGTCTAGACCGAGTGGGTAGATGAGCGCTGAGTACTGAATACCAGTTGGCTGCGCTCTCCACTGTGTCGTGGTCGGTTGGAAGGGGGTGCGCCTTACCCCCCCGAGTGTAGGGGGCAATCCTAGGATGAGTTTGACCAGCTCGAGGAATGGGTCCGCTATTGACGAGTCACGCCCGATATTGGCAGACGGATAGTGTGGTCTTTTCCACTTACCTGATTGCGCGCGATGTGGCGGCAATCTGGTTTAGAGTGTACTAGACCCCGGTGATATTTCATATTTTGAGTTTTATTGATATGTGGACATAGATGAGGATCTGTATGCTTGAGCTGCATTGCACATCGCATGGCCTTGGGATGACCGATACCATTCATGTCTTGCATCGCATAAGCCTTGGTACGGCTCATGATATTATAGATCCATCTGCATATTCTGCTTTACTCTGACATTGCAAGTTCATATTACTACTTTACGCACACACTTTCACCACCCTCTAAGCTTTCTGTAAGCTTATGCACGATCGTTGCGTGCAGGTGACGTTGGATCGCAGCAACGCTGAGGCAGGAGCACGTTGCAGAGCATTTTAGAGTTTTTGTTCTTTACCATTGTATTTCCTTTTTTGCTCATTGTACTTGTAAATTTTTTGATCATAGTGGAAATGTAATGGAGTTCTTGGTTGTTGTTTGTGGGTTATGCCTTTGGTTATGCTTATTACGAATCAAACTGATGTTGAAAATCCTCCTCGTAGCATCCCAGGATCAGAACCTGACGAATGGGAGCTAGGAGCCGAGAATGAGGTTCTACGGAGGCTGTCGGCACCGGATTCGGCAATCGGAAATTTTGTTAGCCCGGTTTCTGAGTTTGGGGCGTGACAGACCAAGTGAGACTCCGCCAAGTGATTTAACCTATTTGACTCGGCCAAGTGAGACTCGACCAAGTGATTCAACTTATTTGACTCGGCCAAGTGAGACTCGGCCAAGTGATTTAACCTATTTGACTCGGTCAAGTGAGACTTGGCCAAGTGATTCAACTTATTTGACTCAGCCAAGTGAGACTCGGGCAAGTGATTCAACTTATTTGACTCGGCCAAGTGAGAATCGGACAAGTGATTCAACTTATTTGACTCGGCCAAGTGAGACTCGGCCAAGTGATTCAACTTATTTGACTCGACCAAGTGAGATTCGGCCAAGTGATTCAACTTATTTGACTCGGCCAAGTGAGACTCCGCCAAGTGATTTAACCTATTTGACTCGGCCAAGTGAGACTCGGCTAAGTGATTTAACATATTTGACTCGGCCAAGTGAGACTCGGCCAAGTGATTCAACTTATTTAACTCGGCCAAGTGAGACTCGGCCAAGTGATTCAACTTATTTGACTCGGCCAAGTGATTCAACCTATTTGACTCGGCCAAGTGATTCAACCTATTTGACTCGGCCTGATTCAACCTATTTGACTCGCCTAAGTAAGACTCGGCCAAGTGATTCAACTTATTTGACTCGACCAAGTGAGATTCAGCCAAGTGATTCAACTTATTTGACTCGGCCAAGTGAGACTCCGCCAAGTGATTTAACCTATTTGACTCTGCCAAGTGAGACTCGGCCAAGTGATTCAACTTATTTGACTTGGCCAAGTGAGACTCGACCAAGTGATTTAGTCTATTTAACTCGGCTAAGTGAGACTCGGCCAAGTGATTCAACTTATTTGACTCGCCAAGTGAGACTCGGCCAAGTGATTTAACCTATTTGACTCGGCCAAGTGATTCAACTTATTTGACTCAGCCAAGTGAGACTCGGCCAAGTGATTTAGCCTATTTGATTCGGCCAAGTGAGACTCGGCCAAGTGATTCAACTTATTTGACTCGGCCAAGTGAGACTCGGCCAAGTGATTCAACCTATTTGACTCGGCCAAGTGAGACTTGGCCAAGTGATTCAACTTATTTGACTCGGCCAAGTGATTCAACTTATTTGATTCGGCCAAGTGATTCAACCTATTTGAATCGGCCAAGTGAGACTCGGCCAAGTGATTCAACTTATTTGACTCAGTCAAGTGAGACTTGGCCAAGTGATTTAGCCTATTTGACTCGGCCAAGTGAAACTCGGCTAAGTGATTCAACTTATTTGACTCGCCAAGTGAGACTCGGCCAAGTGATTCAACTTATTTGACTCGAGCAAGTGAGACTCGGCCAAATGATTTAGCCTATTTGACTCGACCAAGTGAGACTCGGCCAAGTGATTCAACTTATTTGACTTGGCCAAGTGATTTAGCCCATTTGACTCGGCCAGGTGATTTAGCCCATTTGACTCGGCCAAGTACTTCAACCTATTTATCTCGGCCATTACATAAGGGTCGACCAATTGATTTGGCCCATTTGAGTCGGTCTAATTGCCTCGGCCTGTTTGACTCGGCCTGTTGACTCGGCCCATTGACTCGTCCTGTTTGACTCGGCCTGTTAACTTGGCCCATTGACTCGTCCTGTTTGACTCGGCCGATTGACTCGTCCTGTTTGACTCGACCTGTTGACTCGGCCTGTTGACTCGGCCCATTGACTCTTCCTGTTTGACTCGACCCATTGACTCGTCCTATTTGACTCGGCCTGTTGACTAGGCCCATTGACTCGGCCTGTTGACTCGGCTTGTTGACTCGACCTGTTTGACTAGGCTGGTTGAGGCCCAATTGGATGTATACAAGTCCATTACAATGTGAGACTACCATGGTTTATGTTATGATGTTGATGACGACCGTACCTTAGGAGTAATGTTGGTTTGACGTCCACATTATAAGATTAATGTTGGTTAAATATCCGCATTGTCACTCTCCCTGGGGCCCATTGGTAGGCCCAACTTGTTGTGTATGAGGCCCATGTGCAGGGCCCACCTGTGATGTATATTAGGCCTATGTGTAAGGCCCACCTATTGTGTATTTAAAGCCCATGGGTTGTAGCCTATTGTGATATATTTAAGACTCATGGGACGTAGCCCAATGTGATGTATTCGAGGCCCATGGGATGTGGCCCATTACGACGTATTCGGAGCTTATGGGATATGATCCATTGTAATGTACATGTGGCCCGTATATGGGGACCATTATGATGTTACATATGACCTTGTGTAAGGACTAACGTGACGCATGTAAGGCTTATGTGATGAGGTCCATTTTGAGATACTTGAGGCCCATTAGTGCGGCCCATTGATGCAGCCCACCTGTTGTATATGAGGTCATGAGCGAGGCCCATCATGATGTATTTGAGGTCCATGGGACGTGGCCCATTGTGATATATATTTTCGGCCCGTATGATGAGGCCCGACTTGATGTATATTAGGCCCGTGGGAGCGGCTCATTGTGATCTATATTAGACCCGTAGGATGCGACCCACTTGATGTATATGTGGCTCATGAGTGAGGCCCATCGCGATGCAAATAAAGCTCTTGAGTGAGACCCATGGTGTTGTATGTTTGGCCCCTGTGTGAGGTCATGAGTCCACTGTATGTTAGGCTCTATATGGGCCATTTTTCTTTTGGAGGATAATGTTGGTTAAATGTCCACATTGTCGAGGTTGATTCTCGATGCCAGTTATTGATACCGATTATGAGTATGTGACTGCACAACATCATGGTACATGTCCATACGTATCATCTGCATGTTTGTTATGAGATGTGATTAATCATTGCATATGTCATTGGGCAGGATGATATGAGACTCCCTGATAGGCGGAGGTTCTCCCACATGAGCGCATGGGATGCACAGGATTGATGCATGATTGGATTGTATGACTCATGCATCTTGCATTGTGTTGTGATTACTGTACGCCCTAGTGACATCAGGGTCGTAGCCTCCACAGGCGTATCGTGGATGGCCAGATGGGACACTAAAAATCTGTTCGAGCATCGGGCTGCTATAGATGGCCCTAGATGAAAATCCTTAAATACCCTCTTGGTACCAGAGGATGCTCCAACGTCTAGACCGAGTGGGTAGATGAGGTTTGAGTGTCGATTTCCAGACGGTTTCTCTCTTCATTGTGTCGTGGTCGATTGGAAGGGGGTGCGGCCTTACCCGCCCGTGCGCAGGGGGCAAAGCTAGGCTGAGTTTGACCAGCTCATGGAATGGGTTCGCTATCGACGTGCCGGATAGGTATTGGCAGACTATTGGCCAGGCGGATAGTGAGGTTTCTTACGCTCACTTGGACTGTGCGGCTAGGGAGAGCGGCAGTTCCATTTAGAGTGTAATAGACCTCGGTGATTTTCTAGAGAGTAACCGTACTGATATGTGGACTTATTGAGCAAGAAATGCATACTTATTCATTCATTCATTCACTATCCACTCGGGCTGATTGTGCGTAATTATTTATTACATGTACCTTCGCATGGCAAGAATTTCGGTTGGGCGCACGACTAACCTGAGATCAGGAGTTTATTACGTTGAGTATGACTATCCAAATTTAGGTATGAGACTAGTTTGGATAGAAGTCCCTCGTGATGAACCCTGTAGCTTGTGATATTACATACTATCATCCCGACTTCACACTTCAGCTTGGTCATTTCATTCACATCGCATATTGCATTACATCCGCACGCATATGACATTTTGGGTTACTATGTTTCTACATTTATACGGCCTAGATACGACTGGCGGTATTTGTGGACTTATTAGGATTTGTATATTACATTGCATCATCGGCATCTGATAGTTAGCTTATTGTTTTTGTATTGCATATTCGATCTACATTGCTTCATCAGTATATGATATTATTTTATTATATTTTGCGTCGCAGAGCCTGGGTGAGACTGATGGTAGTTATGGGCCTATCACCATGTTTTCATATTACTCTGATTTCGTATGATTTATGATCTTTCCAGTGTTTCTGATATCGTATGATTATGGGTTTACCAGTATTTTCGCTTACTCTGATTACTCTGATATTGCTTACTTGACACTTACCTCGTGCACACACTTTCACCACCCACTAAGTTTTCTATAAGCTTATGCATGATAGATGCGTGTAGGTGGCGTTAGGTTGCAGCAGCGTTGAGCTTGGAGCATGTAGCGGACCTCTGGAGCTTTGATTATATATATATATATATATATATATATATATATATATATATATAGAGAGAGAGAGAGAGAGAGAGAGAGAGAGTATTTCCCTTTTTGCATTGTATTCAAACGATTATTAGTGGATATATGATGATGATGTTGCCTTTATGATTTGGGTAATCTTGTGGATATGCTCATTACGAGATAAATGTACACTGAAAAATCCTCCTTGTAGGATCCCAGGATCAGAATCTGGCATATATACGCCGGGAGCGGAGAATGGGGTACTACGGAGGCTGTCATCACTGGATTTGGCGATCGGAATTCCTGTAAATCCGATTTCTGGGTTTGGGGCGTGACAGTTCCTTACTAGGCTGCTCGGTCAGGTGGACTTAGTGCTCTGGATAGGACTTTCGAGAGTGGGCTTTTCGAGCCCAGTTTGAGTCTCCTCCACTAGACAAGCCACCGAAGATGGTGCAAATTTTGGCTGGCTCTTTAAGGGGGGGTGTTCGGTTGCTCTCGCTCTTCTTTCTGAGCTGTTCTTTCTTCCTTGGTATATCGACGCAGGTGACCCTTCCGAATAAGGGTCTCGATCTCATCTTTGAGGTCCACGCAGTCGGCTGTATTGTGGCCGTGATTCCAATGGAAGTGGCAGTACTTGTCTCGATGATCAGGGTTAGCCTTCATACATACAGGCTAGTTTAGAAGTTTGTTCCCTCTGATGTCCAATAGAATTTTCTCGGTAGATGTGTTGAGGCGGGTGTAGGAACGGAACTTTCCCTCTAATTTTTTGCTCGGACGTCTATCGCGAGGAGCGTGGTCATCTGGTCCTTTGCTAGATGGCTGGAGTTCTTCGTTCCTTGGCCTCTTTCCCTTGCCAGTTAATTCTGTCACTTGAACATTCTTGTGGGTGTTGAAGAATTCCTCAGCCTTAATAAACTTCTGAGCTCTGGCGATGAGGTCAACTAACGTCTTTGGCGGACTTTTCCCAATAAAGAAAGTGAACCTTCCCTCTTTCAGACCACCGAACATGGCAGAGAGTGCCATCTTATTGTCATAGTCCTCCACTTATAATGCTTCCTCATTGAAGCGAGTGCTATAGTCCTTCAGCGACTCCTTAGGCTCTTGCTTGATAGTGAACATATGAGTATTTGGCTTCCGACTCTTCTTACCACTTATGAACTTGGTAAGGAATAATCGGATAAGTTCTCCGAAGGAACTAATGAAATTGGGTTTGAGTTGACGGTACCAACTCCGAGCGGATCTTGTGAGTGTGATCGAGAACCCCCTATACATCATCGTGTCCGTTGCTGTTTGAATTTGCATCCACAAACGATAAGCTTCCACATGCTCAGATGGGTCCTTAGACCAAGAGTATTGGATGACGGGAGGTATCCGGAACCCCTGTTGCATCACCTCGCTCATGATTATCGAGGTGAAGGGAGGCTTGGTCTTTTCCATCATTGCTTGAACGACGGGGTGAATTGACTACGACTGCTGCTTCTTTTTTAGTGTCAAAATTTGTTATTGAGCTCCGCGAACCATGTTTCCCAAGGATCTTTGTTCTCACCCACTATTTCCCGGGTGTTTTTTATTTCGAAAGTTCTCCTTCCCTTCCTTCGTTCCAGTTTGTGACGGAGATCTATAGGTGCCAAGGCTGAGGTGACTAAGGCATTTGTCGGAGCTCGAGTCGCTGCGTTCCGAGTTGAAACACGAATTTGGGTCGGGGGAGGATTCTGAATGGAAGCCGGCGCTCGAGCGGGTTGATGTGGAGGCCCCTCGGGTCTTATACTCCTCAGCGCGGAATGGGCTTCCACAACCGGACCAGCAATTCAGGAACATGGTTTTCCTGAGCAGGATGTGGTTGCAGCTCCTGCCGTTGCTTCATATAGTTAATTTCATCACACATGGCTTGTATCTCTTTTTGCATAGTTCGATACTTACTTTTCCGGTTGCGAGAATGCTGAGAAGGCCGTGGTGCTGATTTGGCAGGAAGTAGCGAAGAAGAATGGGTCTGCTCATTTTGCTTAAGTTCCACAACTACTACTTTCTTCTTTCCTCTTGTCATTATGCTTGAGAGTAGGAACCTGACCTTTCGTATCAAATTCCAACAGACGACGCCAAAAATGTTGATGACAAAATCTTGACCACCCTCCACTCAGCACGGTGAACCTCCAAAGAACCTTGGTCCTGCACAAAGGGTTAGAAAAGGAGACCCTGGCTAAGCCGGGGGACCATCCGATGCCTAAGTCAAGTCAAGGAAATCTGGGTCTAAGTTGATTGTAGAGAGAGGATGTGAGATGTTGCGTACCGGTAACAATGGAGTCTCATTGTATTTATACCTGATTATCAGACGGTCTGGATCCGTCAATCTCAGCACGATTCACTCAATTAGTGGGATATTGTGATCGTCGAGATATTATCCGTAATCCGGGGATTGTGTAGCATATCGTGCGTATTTGCTGGCAAAACGATCAGTCGTGTCTTCTTAAGGTAGTTTCTTAGTTTAGCGCACAGGGTATCCATGTCCCGCTTCGGCCTTGGCTCGGGTCATCTGGTGAGAGACACCTTGATTAGGAGCCTCAGCCCTAGATAACATACACATGGGCCTTCACTACTGAGTTATTAAGTAAGGATCGCGTCTCGAGCCCGAGCCGAGCTCCGACCTGGACTTATAGCGGACTTGGTTTTACTTATCAGTCGAATATTCTAGGGGTCTCTTCTCCGAGCTTCGAGGTGGGCGGCGGACTTGTCCCGTCGAGTTACTTTTCCTCGCAACGGGTGAAACCGATGTGAGTGGTCAAATTATCTGTCTCTGGTCGGGACGGCCTGAAGTCTTCGGGCTGAGTTTCACACCGACAGTCCGTCTTAGATTACTTCGAACCAACTACCTACCTCGGAGCAGGAGCACGACTGTGGCCGAACCGGGAATCTTCCCTCCCTCCAGTAGCATTATCTATTCTGGACTAGCTCTTATGCATCTGGCCAGATTAAGGTGATGTAGCTCCTCAGATTTGAAGGGGCTCGGATCTTCCCATAATATGGACCATTGATTTCTTAAGCCAACCATATCTTTGAGTCCATCATGCGTCATTGGTGTCCATCAAATCCAATTCATCACTAATCTGGCAACATCCATTGACAGTGGTAAGGCCCAACCCAACCTGACCAACTTGACTCAGTTGACGAACTCAACCCAATTCGAGACATATTAGGGTTAAGGATGCAATGAATTGGATTGGGCTCTGGTTTAGGAGCTCAGGTCAGGTCTTCAAACCATGAGTTGACCAAGCATTAGGTTGGGTTGGGCTCAAGTTGACCCTTGACCCCACACTACCTACCTAAGTTGCACTCATGGGTAAAACAATGCATTATTAAATAATAAGAAATATTTTAAACTAAGGGCCCCTTCGGACCTTAAGTTGCTGAAGATAAGTTGCTTATGCCACAAGTAACTTGTTGGGGACTGCAGAAGCACACACAGATGAATCAATGATATCAATCCAGTTACACCAAGAAAACACAAAGAGAACACAATGATTTAACGTGGAAAAATCCTTTTGTGAAAAAATTGTGGCATAGAGCGACGGATGATCATTATGAAAGTAGAAATTACAAAGTAAAGACCTTACCCGATTTGAACAACCTCAAGTCTCACCTTTGTTACACCCCTTTGAAACCCTTGAACGATTTAAAAACCCTTGAATCTCCTCCCAATCCCGCTTACACCCACATGTATAGCCTATAGAAGGATCCCAAGAAAAATTGAAAACAAATTCTGCAAAATTGCGACTCTATGTAAAATTATGTGGGAACTGTTGATGGCATCGAAGAGTCTTCGATGTCATTGAAACTAATCCTTTGATGGCATTGAAGCCACATCAATGGCATTGAAATATAAACTCCTCATCTGTCCAGAGACAAAACATGATTATCTGGAAAATCTTGATTGCATCGAGCCTTTTGATGGCATTGAGCAAACCTTTAATGTCATCGAACACATATCAATGACATTGAAAAGATGCCCAGTTAATCCAGTGACTAATTGAAGAAAATTTCGATGGGATCGAACACTGTTCGATGCCATCGAAGATGACATCGAACAGACTGCCAATTGCATCGACATGCCCTATAACTAGGGGTGTACACGAGTCGATCCAAGTCAAAATAGGCTCAACCCGGCTCGGCCGGTCACTAGCCACACCCAACCCGAACCTGGCCCAGCCCGATCACTGGGCCAACATGTCCAGCCCGAATTCGGCCCAATCAGCAATCGGGCGTGTTCAGGCTGAGTTCGGCCCTACTCCATCTACAAAGGGACGGACGGTGTTCTCACTTCTCTGTCTCAAATGCTTAGGATATATATATATATATATATATATATATATATATATATATATATATATGTGTGTGTGTGTGTGTGTGTGTGTGTGTGTGTGTGTGTGTGTGTGTGTGTGTGTGTGTGTGTGTGTGTGTGTGTACTATGCGCTTGACCTCACGATAAGCTCCCGTGAGGTCGAGCTGTGTGGGCCCCTATATATATGGGAAAAGGTACTATGCGCTTGACCTCACGATAAGCTCCCGTGAGGTCGAGCTGTGTGGGCCCCACCGTGATGCATGCCGACCATCAACACCGTGCATTTGATGGGTCCCCTTTAATTTATGGGATATCCCAAAAATTAGCCGTATATGGAACTCAGGTGGGTCATACCATCTAAAATCATGTGAAGACACCGTTAAAACATATAAAAGCACTTGGTGGGGCCCACCTGAGTTTTGAATGCTATTGAAACTTGGTATGACCCCTCATCCTAGTGGGACACACATAATGGATGAGCTGGATTTGCAAACCACATCTCGGTGGGCCATTAAAATGATTATGAATATTTCAATGGTGCATGGACCCTCTCCACTTCTGTATGTGGTGTGGCCCCACACAAGTAATAGATTGACATGATTTTTGAGACCTACGCTGTAACACCCCGGATTTTTGCCAACCTGGAATTAGACGTCCTTAGGCAATGGGTCAACCATTTCACTCTCAATGATCAATCCGAAGGTCTATAAATTAAATTTTCCCTATTTCCTTTAAAATCTCACCCTTCACCACCTCATTCTTTGAATTTCTCTAAGTACTTCTATCTTAGCCACAAATTCTCAAGTCTAAATAGTAAAGACCACTAATCCTAGGGTCTTCATGATGAAGAAAAATACCGAAGCTAAAAATTACCGTGAATAGTAAATAAATGAGTAAAATGGACTTTTCTCCTTAACCTTTTGGAATATAATAAAATAGATAGGTTAGTTGGATAGATTAGCGTCTCATACCTCAAAATAAGATGCCATACACCATAGAAATTCATTTCAGTTTGTAAACTGGCCCTGAAACACCTCGAACGGAGTCGTGAGCCCACCCACGCTAATCCACAATGATCCAACGTGGGCCCCACATATTTTTGGGACCTAGGGGGTAGGGGGAACCCATCCCATAGGGCAGACATCGTCGGATTTGAGTTTGGTCGGCGATGGCATCGCCGATTCCGCGATGCATCACCGGTCAAAATGCTCGGTTGAGTCTGGACTTTGGGCTAGAGGTGTTTGGGGGCTAGGTTAGCCGCCTGGTATGCGTGCCGTTCGTTAAAAATACCTCAATCAAGTACTTCTTTCATAAAGTGACCCTCCAAGCTCTCCTTTCGCTCCAAACGTCCGATTTTTGGTAAAAACCACCCCTCCAAACTCTTCCTTTTTTCATTTCCAAACACCCTCGCTCCACCCTCGAAATTTCATCTCAAACAGAGATCATTATAGGCTACTTCTTTTAGAAATCTAATGAGAATCACCTAGCGCTGCACTAGACGACTTGTGAAATTCGCACTAATCACTTTCAATACGATCTGCTAGAGCCAAAACGTATAGGATAGGTGACGCTACAATACCGTAAAGCCTGGGATCAAACTCTATTCCCGATTGCTCTCTAGAGCACTTTAGAAACTTTGTATCAGCTCTGGACCGCACATCGGAAGTCCGATTACTCCGAACTTAGACAATCCTGACCGCCTAGTTGGACTTGACGTTCATCTCAAAAATTAAGTTCAACTGATGTCCTGACACTATTTTACTGGGTTCAGAGTGAAGAGTGTAAGAAATAAATATAATATATGAAATCTGGCACGTTCGCTTGTGCGCTTTTTCTAAGCGTTCTGACAGTCAGAATTCGATCAAATTTCACCCTCGGATTAGAAAATTTTTTCCTCACATGTCATAGTACTTGTAGCTCTGATCGAGTTCCCATAACCGTTGAACTGAAACTGATCCACCACGTGCGATTTGGGAACACTACCGGACTGAAAACTTGATGTGAGCAGGATCCAGTATCCATGAGTTTAAGTCCGACCGCATTCAGTCACAGGACCTCCAGAAATCCTCTGTTGGATCAGAACAAGCCCACTTTGGTTATAAAATAAGTCTACCTTGGTCCCAAGTCTATTTTGGTCATATTTGGGCTTATAAAAACGGCTTAAACCCTTGCTCTTTCATTCCATATGAATTTAGGGGAGAGAAGAGAGAAAAGAGAGAGAAAGTGAGGGAGAAGTTGGAGCTTTCTCCTAGGAGTCTTCCCTGCTGCTCCTCGTGCTACATCCACCTGCTTGCATCGCTCTTCTGGTGATTCCAACGCACTCCTAGGTAAGAAAAACCCTAACTACTTGCTGATTTAGGGTTCTTTCGATTCAAATAGCAACATAGCTTATGTATCTTGTACATTAGGACGCCAGATCACCGTTGACGAAGCATTGACGTTCTATTCGAATCGATACACGTCTACGGCAAAAGGTGCGGATCTTAGACGCTTTGATTGACTGATTTCAAAGCTTTCACTGTCGTTTAATAGTAGATTATTGACGGCAACGCCATTTGACATGTACAACAAGCTGTCCATTTTTCGTTTCGTAAACGTACGGTAAATATGAAATTTAAGGTATTTTAGGCATTTATAGAAAATACTGTATACGTCCGTATTTTGCTGAAATGCTTGACATGTAAATTCATCGTGTTATGATATTATGTATGCGTGTATAATCTGTTTGGCGAAGAGATTCGCCCTAATGCGCACTTTGGGTCGACATACGCTATGTAGACTAAGGTGTGTAGACTAAGTGTTTGTATAAATGTTTGTATTAGTATGTATTGAGTAAATGGTATTATAGATTAGTTTTGAGAATGAATTCTCAATCCATATGATGTTGTATATGATTTCCTACATGTTGGCTATACGTATTGATTTCACTATATATATGAAATGCAGGTGTTGGATGATTTGCTTACGTTGTATGCTATCACATGTTGTGAATATGCTTTGGTTATTTGTATTTCAATTATGTAACACTCACATGATCATTGATATTGTTTACAAATGCTTGGGGCTATGACCTAGTCCAGGCAGTCGGTAATGGATTGAATTGGTGGTTGGTTTCTATGTACCACGAAGGACGCGTCGATGAACGCGAGTCGTGTTTTGGGTTGGCGGCAGTGGTTAGGCCACACAAAGTGTTTTATGCACTTTATGTCGTTCAGCTTGAGATGTGCTCGTACTAGTTGAGCTCGTCAAGTAACCCGACTGGCCATTGTATGTTCACCTTGTATGAGTCATAACTGCTTGAACCTAGGGTACTGAACTTACCATTGAAAACCCTGTCAACCATGGTACCTTGATCCATAAAGACTCATGAGCCGGGGCATGGTGGTATGAGACACCGTGGTCGAGCTGTCGGCCTACGCTGGGGCCACAAACCTCTCCGTAGTGACCAGTGAGCACCTATGACTAGTGAGCAGATTATGGTGGTATGGGACACTATATTCTTACTGTCGGCCTACACTGATCAGGTGACGAGCCCTTTGTAGTGACCGCGAGCGTATTGAGTCTACGGGAGGCGACGACCCTTCCGTAGCGACGAGAGTACATTAGGCCTGTATTGATAAGGTGATGGGGGAGCGGTGCAACCAGTGCGAGCAATAGCCCTGGCAGCCCTTGCAATGACCTACAAATATAACATCGTATGAGATTTCTAGGAGTGACGACCCTAGACAGGATCTGTGTTGGGATTGATATAAGGAAGGTACCTTAGTTTTCCAATCCTGCTGTATGAAAAGGACAAATAACAACTTGTTAATCATTATCCATATCGCATTGCATGTGCCTGGAAGATGTGGAGAACTGCGGGAAGAAAGCATGCCACGGACACAGATGGTGCTGCATGGGGGAGTATGTCAGTGAGGGCATCCATCATGTCATTTCATGTATGCATTAACAACAGTATCTAGGAATGTTTGATTGTTTGCTTTACTATTAACGCGTGATTGATTTGATAACATGCTAATCTTTGCTCTATTATTCCACTGAGTTAGCTACTCACTCCCATGTTATGGGATGGTGTTTCCGGACACCCACCAGACCCGGTTGTAATTGCAGATGATGGCGCTGCTTGTGAAGTGGAGCCGGACTTGTATGATGCTGATGAGGACTTTTCCTCTGTGTTTTGATCGACGGGATTACAGGGAGGTTGATTAGATGCCTTGACACTTGTCATTTTATATTTTTGGAGCACTGATGTATATTCTTTCTTTCCATTTTTGGAATATACATGTATTTAATTAACCTGGTAACATGTTCACACTATGGAGACTTACAATCAATTATATATTTTATGTATTTATCACAGTCTTCCGCTTGCTAATTTAACTGTCTCTGGAGTATGATATGCTGTTTTGGCTTAGTCTCAATCTTGTTTAATGCCATTCTACAGACAACATGCATTTATCATTATCTATGTTGCATAAGTGACGTTCTGGAACTCGGGAGTTGGGTTTCTACCTGACCCCCGATTTTTGGGATGCTACATAGGCCCACGATGGAATGGTGCATCTGACTGATGGGGTAGATGTTCGAAACGCATCGCGGTGGCGTGGGACATGTTTGAACTCGGCCCGAACTTAGTTTCGGGCTAAAGAAAATGGCCCATCCCAGACCGAACTCAGTTCCGGGTCAGGTCGAGTCGAGCGAGTTAACTAGGCTAGCCTGGTTTGTCATGCCTTAAATCCAAAAATCAGATTCACAGGAATTTCGATCACCGAATCCTGTGCCGACAGCCTCCGTAGTACCCCATTTTAGGCTCCCAGCGTAGCATATGCCAGATTTCGATCCTGGGATCCTACAAGGAGAATTTTTCAAAGTACATTTGTCTTTTAATAAGCATAACCATAAGTTTACCCAAATCATAAAGGCAACACCATCATCACATATCCACTAATATAATTACTTGAATACAATGCTGAAAGGAAAATACATATATCAAAATTAGAGCTCCTGAAAACCGCTGCACGCTCCAAGCTCAACGCTGCCGCAACCTAACGCCACCTGCACGCATCTATCGTGCATAAGTTTACAAAAGCTTAGAGGGTGGTGTAAGTGTGTAAGGTAAGTGCCGAGTATACAATAGAGTCCATAAATCATACATCATCGATATAAGCAGAAAAAAATGATAAGGTCATGAATCATGCGATATCAGAGTAAGCAGAAATATACTGGTAAGTTCATGAGTCATATAATATCAGAGTATACAATGTAGATCATAACGAGCCAAATATTATATATTGCAGATGCGATGCAATATGCAGATCCTGTCAAGTCCTTCTAAGCCATATAAGTACAGAAACGTAGTAATCCAAAATGTCATATGCCGTGGATGAAATGCAATATGCGATGCGAATGAAATAACCAAGCTGGAGTGAAGTCGGGATAATAGTACATAGTATCGCAGGCTACGAGGTCCATCACAAGGAAATTCTATCCAAACCAGTCCCATACCTAAATTTGGATAGTCAAACACAATGTGGTAAACTCCTAATCTCAGGTTAGTCGCACGCCCCAATCGAAATCCTGGCCATTGTGAAGGTACACGTAATAAATATTTGTGCACTGCCAGCCTGAGTGGATAGTGAATGGATGAATGAATGAGTATGTAACTCCTACTCAGTAGCCTGTCAGCATAGTAGCCTGCCAACCGCTGGTAGCTCGCCCAAGCCTCAGCCTCGCCCACATCACACCCGCCCACATCAGCGACCGCCCACGTGCGCCCGCCCACATGTACAACAGTGACGGGGTGTCATAATATCATGTCAGTCCTCATATAAAGTCCACATATCAGTACGGTTCCTCTCTGAGAAATCATCGAGGTCTATTACACTCCACACCGACTGCCTCCTCCCTAGCTGCACAGCCCTGCGAGTGGAAGAGACCTCATTATCTGCCTAGCCAGCAGTTTGCAAATACCTACCCAGCTGGTCGATAGCGGACCCATTTATGAGCTAGTCATACTCAGCCTATCTTATAGCCCCCTCACTCAGGTGGATAAGGCCACACCCTCTTCCAATCGACCACGACACAGTGGTAGACACGACCTCATGGTATAGGCACCGGCGCTCATATTCCACTCGGTTTAGACATTGGAGCAACTCCTGGTACCAAGGAGGTTCTGAGATTTTCACTCAAGGACATCCTAAGTGCCTACAGTGCTAGAACCAATTATTTTCGGTGTCCCATCTAGCCATCCATGATGTGCCTGTGGAGACCACGACCCTGATATCACTAGGGCGTACAATGATCAAGTCACATATATGCGGGATGCATGAGTCACACTATCCAGTCATGCGACAATCCTGCGCGTACGGCGCGATAATGTGGGCACTCCGTCTCATAAGGAGTCCCGTAAATGTCTATCCAATGACATATGCTATGATTAAACAATCCTCATATCAGACATACATATGATGCGTATGAGCATGAATCATGGAGTTACACTAAGCATGTTATAAGGTGATGAACTACTCTCACAATGAAGATGGGCCTAGACGGCCTACACACAACAAGTATGGGCCTATCAATGGGCCCTAGGGAGAGTCATAATGCGGACATTTAACCAACATTATTCTTACAATGTGGACGTCAAACCAACATTGCTTCCAAGGCATGACTTACCATAAAGGTCAACACATACACCACGGTGGAATTACATTCAATGGGCCTTAGGTACATCCCATTGGGCCTCGACCCATGGGCCTCCAATACGTCAAACGGGCCTAATAACTTGGGCCTCATATATATCAAGGTGGGCCTCAGTAACGGGCCACAAATACATCAAGGTGGGCCTAATCACTTGGGCCTCATATATACCAAGGTGGGCCTCAAAAGACGGCCACAAATAAATCAAGATGGGCCTCTTACATAGGCCTTACATTCATATCAAGGTGGGCCTCAACAACGGCCCCATACACATCAAGGTGGGCCTCAACAACGGGCCATACACATCAAGGGAGCCTCAATAACGGCCTTGAATACATCACAATGAGCCTCAACCCATGGGCCCTAATACATCACAGTGGGCCTTAACCCATGGGCCCTAATACATCACAATGAGCCTCAACCCATGGGCCCTAAATACATCACATTGGGCCTTGCCCATGGGCCTCAAATACATCACATGGGCCACATCACATTGGCCTCCTATGTATCAAGATGGGCCTCAATGGACAGGCCACAAATACATTAAGATGGGCCTTAATAATGGGCCTTATATATATATATATATATATATATATATATATATATATATATATATATATATATTCCAAGTGGGCCTCAACAACGGGCCACTATTACATCTTAATGTGCCTCATCAATTGAACGGTATAGATATTCAATACATACATCATGGCGGGCCGCATAAATGGATGGATAAAACACATATATGTCGTGGTGGGTTCCACCTCATGATGGACGACATGAATGAAACACATACCATGGTGGGTTCCACCTGAACCTTAGATTTGACTTGTTTTTAGTTGTAAGCCTTAAAATGGTATCCCAAAAATGATTGGGCAGATTGTATGCAACGCATGCATCATGGTGGGGGTCCACATGAAGGCCCACCATCATGTATATCATATATAATATAATATATATAATCTACATATAATATATATATCTAGTATATACAATATTATATATAACATAATACAATATTACATATAATATAATACATATATATACACACACACACACGCTGCACACACCACACTGCACACACACATGAGCACACACACGCACGCACTGTCCCACACGTAGGGTGGGTCCATCGTCCATGGTTGGCGGCGTGAATAAAACACATACATCCAGGTGGGTTCCACGTGGGGCCCACCATTATGTTTATATGCCATCCAATTCGTTGATAAGGTCACGGGGACCCAGAGGAATAGGAAAAAAAAATTTCATCTTGATTCAAAACTTGTGTGGCCCGGAAAAAAGTTTCAAGGGTAAATGTTCAATCCCACTGTTTCCTATGGTATGAGCCACCTGAGCATTGGATGAGGCTGAATTTTGGAGGGGGGAAACTCTGCCCTGAGATCCCACCACATGAACGGCTTGGATGACAAACATACATCACGGTGGGGCCCACAGCAGGAGCCGTGGGTCCCTGCCCAATTGGCCGTCCACCTGGCGCAGGCGCTGCCTGCGTTCTGACAGCAGCAGCGTTTGCGGCTGAGTTTTGTTTGTTTTTTTTTTTTTTTGAAAAACTAAATTCTTGAGTTTTTCATACCTGGGGCCCGCATTAGCTGAATCCAGCCCGTCCATTGTACTCTATGGCTCAAGACCGTCTAAATGAGACCAATATCCGATGTATCTTGGCGTGTAGAAAAATTCAAGTGAATTTAAATGGTGAAAATCACTATTTGTTAAGGTATGACCCGCCCGATGAGAAGATTAGCTTCATTTTTCAGCGCAACGTCTAAAATGGTCTGGGAAAAGGGATGGACGGTTTGGATTAAAAACATACATCAAGGTGAGGCCTACATGAGCGACCCACTCCATAAACTTTGAAACCAAGCTAATATTTGTGTTTTCCCATCCCACGAAGGTGGGCTTGCTCAGGTGGGCCACCACATGATGTACGGTGTGGTGCAATATATATAAGGTGGGCCCCATTCATAGACGGCCTGGATAAAATACTTACTTCATGGTGGGGTTCATCCAAGTGGGTCATACAATCATGTCATGATCACACAAAAAAATAAAATAGAGAGGGAGAGACAGAGATAGAGAGTGGGACACGCGTGATGGAGGGACCCCGGCACTATGGGTCCTTCCTTCCATGTTCTACAACATAAATCAAGTGGGTCCCAATACATGTGGGCCCACCAAATCAAAGATCAATGGTGTAGATCCTTTCTCCACCAAAAATGTAAGGTCTAAATGACCCATTTCAAACTAGAACTTAAACATCATGATGGGGTCCATGGAGAATGGTCCCATCACGGATTGATATTGGTAATCAAGGTGGGCCATCGGCCACATCTTAGGGTCCAAAGCGAGATCCATACCATCGATCGGTAGGCCTCACTTGACCCCTATTAAAAATAAGAAAAACTACCTTATATAAGCACCTACCTATCGATCTTCTCGGTCCGTTGGAAAGACTATCTCCTTATGCTTCTCTTTGATGGTGGAAGATGAAAATGGATGGCTAAGATGGAGGTTTTTGGAAAGGGAAAGGTAGACCACACAACTCACATTTTTCCTTTGGAATGCTTGGACGTCCACCTCTCTTTCTCTCCTTTGTTGCTTGGAAAATGATGTAGAGAAAGAGAGAGAGAGATGGGATGTAAGGAGAGAGAGTGATGGAAGATGGGTGATGGATGTGAGTGATGGGTGAGGTGATGGATTGGTTGACTTTTGAGTTTGCTTAACTTGTGGAGAAAGGAAGCATGAGTACTTTGTACTTGACATGAAAGGTAATTGATGGGATTGATTTGACATGTTGTAGAGATTCTCTTGGGAATACAAACGGCGGCGTTTTCTTGAAATAAATGCCGGCTCACATCTCTTAGTCAGGGTATCGGATCGGTACATGAGTCGTGGTGTTGGAACCGCGGCGACTGTGCGGTCGTAATGATACAAGTCTCAGATCAAGCCAACTCAATTTTATAGTATACAGCTTAGGTTTGCGCGCAAACATCGATTATCGGTCGCAGGTTGCCGGAATTCGTTAGGAAGGATCGCGGGAGTTGACGGAACAGTACGGATTAGGATACGGGTCTTATATGGTTTGTGTACAACCCTACCTGTAACAAACTTGATTTAATACATCTATTATAACATAATTTATCTTAGTTTTTACTTATTAAGAAGATAAGTATGTTTGGTAAACAACTCACTTATCAACTTCTCATCTCTTTGGTCTCTCTTATGACTCTCTTCAACAACTTGTGAAAAATAGAAAAACTAAAAAAATCAACTAGAGTGATTATGTACTTTGAAGTGAAAAAATTAAACTAATCATAAACGAAGCTTATTTATTTGAAATAAGTTACTTATCTACTGTTGTAAGTAAAAAAAGTAACTTATTTGGTAGTATCCAAATGGGCCCTAAATGAAAGGGAATTTAGGTATTTTAAAACGATGGAATATGGTTTTAGGCTATGTTAGGAGATGCTTTTCTTCCTAGCAAGATAAGCGTGGCTGAGATTCACGAAAGGTTGGATTTTTTTTTTTTGCAAAAATTGACCAAATAATATTCCCACCATGACATCTCAATATTTTCAAAACCTCCAAACTTTTAGTTTTTTTCACGCTTCCATTGCTAAATTATTGCAATTCTAACACAAAAATATTAAAATTTTTTATAATTTATTTATTGCAATATATTTTAACTTTAAAATCATCTACTAATTTTTAAAATATTTTTAGTATTTATTTTCAGCAAGATATTCCTCATAAATCATGAGAACGAGCATTAAAAACATCTCCTAAGAATTTTTCATGTCCAGAAATTGCAAAAGAATAAAGAAGAGATTTGTCACTATATTCATGCCGATAAGAAAAGTTTGATATTCAGCTACAATGCGAAGGTTGAAACACATAAATTAAGAAATTAACAAATTAAACATGTGGTATGTAATAAGTCAATCTAAATCGTGGAAATGGTTAGCCTTATTTGGATGGTTCTTGTATGAAAAGTTGTATTGATTGGAATTTTTAAATAGCTAATTGGTAGATATTTAATAGATGTTTAAGAGCAGTCAATGTATTAAATTTAATAAATAAATGCTTATTAATCAGATATTTACATTAAGTGTTCTGAATTTTGGATCTATAAACTATTTAAAATTGTTTCCACGAGTGAGAAGGTTTAAACAAATAACACGTCATATGCGCAACTTAAAGAGTGACCGAGTGTCACCCGTCACACTCCAACAGAGTATCCCCCGTGCAACTGCTTAAGAGAAGTGGATTGGCTGGTGTACCACACACCAGCTATGTAGCTGCTGTAGGTACCAGTCGTGCGAAGACGAACACTAACGCTCACCGAGATCTGAGTGGTACGAACAGTTCAAAGGAGATCAAAGTTACATGGACCCCACAGTGATGTATTTATTACATCTACACCGTTCATCTATTTTTAGAGATTATTTTAAAGTAATATACAAAAAATAAATCATATCCAAAGATCATATGGACCACACCAAAAGTAGCAGCGGAGATAATGATTTTCACTGTTAAACAATTCGTAGGACCCATCATAACGTTTATTTTCCATCCAATCTGTTCATAAGGCCACAAAGACATGAATGAAGAGGGAAAACAAATTTCATATTGATCCAAAACTTCCGTGACCCCAAAAAGGGTTTCAATGGTAGACGTTTAATCCTCCACTGCTTTTTATAGTGTGGTCGACTTAATAGTTAGATCTATCTTATTTTTTATCTCAATCCTAAAGACGAGCTCGCCAAATGGATGATTGCTTTGGATATAACACATACCTCATGATCAGATCCACATAACTTACCGACGTCAATACAGCAGCGAGTTACACCAGCCAATCCGCTTCCCTATCGGCATGCAATGTCCGTTGAATGCGCAGGAAGGGGATTAGGTGTTACCCAGATAGCACCTTAGTGGGTGTTACATTTAGTATGTGGGGCCCACAATGGTGAATTTTTTGTATATCCATGCCGTCCATCCGTTTTCCCATATCATTTGAGGAGATAATCCCAAAAATTTAGCAGATCCAAATCTCAGATGGATCACACCACTGGAAACAGTGGTGAATGACCATTATTATTATTATTTTTTTGTGGGCTATATATTTTTGTACCTAACTGATCGTTATATATTTTATATACTTTAGGTCTAGTTGAACTTATCAACGGATTGGATGGAAAATAAAAATTACAATAGTCATTACTGTGGCCGTAAGGAAGTTTTAATGGTGGGCGTTCAGTCAGCACCATTTCCTTTGGTATGGTCTACCTGATATTTGGATATACTTAATTTTTGAAAAGATATCCTAAAAAGGGCTGGAAAAATGGATGGACTGCGTGGACCCACGGCAAGGGCAACGCCTAATCCGCTCGGAATGGACATACCGCCTAACACGGACGGGGATCGCCCACTGACACTGCCAGCAGTAGCCAGCAGCTATTGGACGGTGCTCCGTGGTCATATATTTTATCCATTTCATCCATCCATTGTTTCAGATTATTTTAAGGGCATGGGCCAAAACTGAGGCAAATTGAAATTTCATGTGAATCACACAGCGGGAAATAGCGGTCATTGAAGGCCTCCTATTAAAAACTTTTTGATAGCCACCGAAGTTGTTTGGATGAAGCTGATCTTAATTTATTTCATATCAGTGTGACTTAATCAATAGGTTGAATAGAAAATAAACATTATAGTGGGCCTTAAGAAGTTTATAATGGTCTGTTTTCAATTACTATTATTTTCCTGTGATGTGATCCATTTGAGACTTGTATCTAAGGCTTTACACGAACTGGGTTAGCCCGATTAACTCGCTCTACTCAGCTCGAAAAAGCTCAATTCAACATGACCCGAAACTGAGTTTGGGTGGGGACGAGTCATTTTCTTTGGCCTGAAATTGAGTTTGGGCCCAGTTCGGATATGTTCCAGTTCGGCCCGACTTAGCCCGAAACTCAACTCTCTCTCTCTCTCTCTCTCTCTCTCTCTCTCTCTCTCTCTATATATATATATATATATATATATATATATATATATATATATATAAAAGCCGAGTTGTGGGTCTCTTTGTAGATAGAGCAAAGTCTCAAAAATCTATGACAAAAGCCTTTTTCAAAAATCAAGACCGTTCAAGTTATCAGCCAAAGCTCTTCCCATAGAGTAGATGGAGCAGAGTCAAAAAATTAAAGCCATCCAAATCGTGGGTCCGAAACTGGCCCGAACTCGGCCTGAACTCACCCGATTGCTGACTAGGCCGGGTTCGTGCTAGACATGTTGGCCCGGTGACCGAGCCGGGCCGGGTTCGGGCTGGTTTGGTTGGTGATCGGGCCGGGACGGGCTGAGCCCATTTCGACTCAGTTCGGCCCGATGTACACCCCTACTTGTATCTACCTCAATTTTGAGTTCATGCCTTAAAATATTTATCCAAAATGGATGAAGGATGCCCATTAAATACATACATCATGGTAGTGCCCACGGAGTACCATTCAATAGCCAGGCCAGAGCAGCGTAGTTAATAGCTTTTAATTGACACATTAGATAACCCACCATTGATCCTGATTGCCCATTTATTCATACCAATGGGGTTGGCCATGGTGAAAAAAATCAAGGAATGTTGTTAATATCTCAAAAGCTTTTAAATGACATATATATGGGACTCGATCTCCATCAACGTGAGCAATCTATTTGTTTCATATTATTATGGCAAGCAATGGTGCCGAAAATCACATTAATCGGATGATTTTAACTATCCAATCAATAGTATAAAAATTGGATAGCCTAGATCAACTAGAGAAAAATAGATCCAATAATCATTTAGAAACATTTTCTCAATAACCTATTATGGATTGCTTATGATTCTTAAGAAGCAATTTGGTTAATTGATACAAACTATCCCATCAATGGCTCATTAAGATGGACCGTTATAACCAACATTCAAAGGATTAGGTCCATCCAATCAGCATGGTTTTACACCATGGCCTGCTAATGATAGCATAGAACAAATGGACAATTCAGATTGATGATTGATAAGGTCCATCCAATCAACATGATTTTGCACCATGGCCTGATAATGATAGCGTGGAACAAATGGACAATTCAGTTTGATGATTGATAAATCCGGCACGTTGATTAAAAGCTTTGGGGAAGTTGCTAAGGTTTTTCCATGTGCTGGTTGGGTCCCACTCAACCTTTTCACATGGGAATCCATTAGACGTGATTTAGTGAATGGTCTAAAGATCAGCTTCCTAACCTACCATGGAAGCAGAGCGGGGCCCACCCACTTAAAAGAGAGTTAGCTTGCCGACGGAAACGCTCCCTGTTTTTCACGTGTAGAATAGTACACAAGGTATCATCACAAGGAAACAGAAAACAGAGATAAAACTCATTTTTGTAGTTGGAGTCGCATCTCTTTTGATAGCACACAGTCAGGTCACTTTCCTCCTGGTCGCCTTGTAATTTTGCTTCAAGGGAAATTCACCCGAGCCCAACTCGTCACGGGTTGGAGTCTGGATCCTCTGCTTGCCATGATCAGGCATTTTTTACTTGTTGTAATGTGATTGGTCTAATCATATTTCAACAAGAAAGAAATGTAAAACTTATGTGAAATTGCAAAGGACTATGCTATATATCGATTATGGAGATTAGATAAACAAAATAGCGTACCTTTGAGATGCTATTATAATAGACTTGATGCCATAGTTTTTTGAATCTTGCACTCTTAGAAAAGCACTGAAATGAAAATGAAGCTTCAGTTGTTACATAAGATTGGGGATCCAACCCTGTTTATATAGATTAGATAGTTGAAGAGTTTGGAACTCATCAAAACTCCTCTCCCTAAGGCTTCATATGAATTTGGTAATCCTAAGTCAATTAACACACTGTGTGCATATCATAGTTATAGCACACCACGTCTTATATGATTTTGCATGTATCATAACTAAGTGAGGTCCACTGGTATGCCTAATCACATTATCTAACTCTTAGAATAATTCAAATTGTTGATCAATAAGGCCTATCTTATAGAATTCTTATGAAAATCCTTACTTGTGGCAAGCAGAGAGAATAGTATTGGTGTAGTTAAATGGGACTGGGTAGGTTTAAGTAAATTTTAGCTTGATTAATAAAGTGGCAACGTGTGGCTCTTCCTATACCCCAACATAGCCAGGTATGGGTATATAGAAATGAGCACGAGTATTAATTTGGGTAATTTTGAGCCCAATTAATAAACGGGCTGTGCGTGGCATCAGTACATGGCCGATTATTTTTCTATGAAAATTTTTATATAATATTTCACATCCAATCAACTTGTATATTTACTGATTTTTAAATTGTTTGGGTTGCTATATGTATTTTCGGTGCTCCTGCAAGACATTGTAACTTTTTGGGATTTAGGGTTAATGAAATTCACTGTAGAGAATTTTTTTTTTCTTAATTTACCTTTTCTACAAAATATAGTATTAGAGCCAAGAATTCCCTAGTCTCCACCTCCCTCCCTTTCTTTTTCTTTTTTCGTTTTTCTCCACGGCATTATATATTGAAATTATTTTACTACATTTTTTAAATTTGATTTTTGCAACGGTTGACTAGAACGGTCAGATTTTTGAACAGACATTTTTCTTCCCAAAGCCCAACAGCTCCTCACACTAGGGGTGCAACTTGAGTTGGGCTCCACCCGAACTTGTCTAACCCAACCAGAGCTTTAGGTCCGGTAAGTCAAGTTGGGCTTGGGCCGAGGCTCTGGGAACTTCTATGTATGCCCGCCGGCCCAGATGATAAATACACCCATCCTTCCTATTGTAGAAGACATCGTGCAAACTGGACCCAAACAAAGCTAACCCGACGCAACCTGAGTTGGGTTATGGTTAGGGTATTCGATACCTTAGGTTGCACTTGGGTTGGGTAGATTGGGTCAGATCTCGGGGTCAGGTTGGGCATCCGAATGACTCCTCTTCGAGTTGAGTTGAGATTACCAGGCCCATGCTCGTCCAAGTTACACAACTACTTTGATGGGCTAGGCTTAATTAAGCTGAAGGCCATCCCATGAAGTTTCAACCCTGACATAAATCCAAGCCCATGATATGTAGATGGCTTTGGATTCCAGTTCAGGCCCGACATGGGTATTTGGTTCACCAAATTTCATCAAATATCATGAAATTTCATAACAAATGATACTGTTAATCATGAAATTTCATGATATTTAGTGCAACGAAACACACCCTGGAATTAAAAATAATAATAATAAAAGAAAAAACACCAAAATTGGAAAACAAAGATGGCCCAATTATCTATCCGGTCCTGAATTTTTAGCCTGTTTGGTGCTGCTTCTAGAAACTGCAGAATTCATTCTAGAAAACAATTCTCGGGAATTGCCTCTCGAGAATTGTTTATATAAGTGAATATCGGTAAACATGCAGAAGAAAACAATTCCTTATTAAGGCTTCAAGGGTGAGCTTTGAATCCGTAATGTTTCCTGAGGCATAGCCTCTTTAAATCTTGGATCTATCTCATTTGACATGGTAAAATGGATGGAGGAAGTGGGTGTCGCATGTCATTGAAGTGGGCCCCACAATGCAGGCAGGGGTTATAAGATCTCGTCCATTCATCTTCTTTAGAGATGAGATTGTTAAGCCTAGGTGCTTGTGCAATGCAACTCATATACATATCACAGGTTTGCCATCATGCATGGCACCCCTATATTGATGCCCTAGCCCAAAAATTAGATTGATCTATGTGTCAGGTGGGCCACATTTTGCAAGATATTGCTCGACTCTAAAACACTTACATTCACCTGTTTTCAATATTGGGGGCCATCTTCTAAGTGGACCAGATTAATTTTAAGGAAAATATGGTTGGACTAATAGATGGATTTAATCTGAGACCTACATAACATGATGGCACATGTGTGGAGGTGTACGGCTGAATACTCATGTGCAATTAACTTACAAGAGAGAGGTCTGCCATTTTTAATTTAATTTAATTTTTTTGTTTTTGTTTTTGTTTTTGTTTTTTGTTTTGTAGAAGTAGAAACATTTGTAGAAAGCTAGGTGCTAGGCATTATGGAAAAAACACAAATTTGAAAATTTATTTTTCCAAGATTGATTTAGTTGAGTGGCTAACTAAACACGATTTAAGACTAAAAGGATGATTTTAGAAATTTTTTTTTTTTTAAAAGGAAAACATTTTTTTGGTAAAGCCAAACAAACCCTTACTAATTAGGCGACTTTGATAGCTGGGGAAGCTCAGGTTTAAGTAATTAGGCCATGTAATTGTTAATGAAGGTTTTTTTAGGCCCTAGAGCAAATTCTCAGCCTATGTTATTGTACATTGCCAATTCTTTTTGTTTGTACAAGTGAGGGCCATTGTTCAATGATCTAAACCATTTATAATACGGGCCACACTGTGAACAGTCCATGGACCAAACATCTCAAAAAATAAAAATAAAAATAAAAAAATCCTAAACCATTCGATAGGTGGACAAGAAAGAAACCATTAAAGGAGAAGATGCAACAATGGCTCCCTTAGATCGATAAATGGACAAGTCTTCGAATGCTAGGATCTTCCAACTGGGAGACGTTTTGATGTAGAGCGGGTCAAGGATAATTTCACGGCCAAGATGGACCAGAAAAGGCTCGATTGGAAACGGAGAACTTAAAACGGAAACCGAAATGACTATTAGATGTACCGTATATGATTTTAGGGGCAGGATGAGCTACTTCAGCCGCACTACCCGCTATGCCGGGTTGTGCACGCCGAATTTGCAAAATACCATCATATCGACGGTTGAATTTCTATTTTAATCTCATTTTTACTATTTATAGTAAGCTTTAGTTTGCATATAACTCGTCAGTTGGGCTAATTAGGAGAATATCATGGTTGAGCCAAATAAGAAACTTACTATTTTTGGCCGAAAACCATGAAGTGTAGTGGCTGTCTATAAATAAACTTACTATTTACAGACCGTCGTGATTTATAGGAGTTTTAGTTGTAGTTAAATTCCCTAGGGTTCATAGCGTTATTTAAAGAGTTGTAATATCATTTTTCATCATCAATAAATTATTCTGAATTTTTTAGAAATTGTTTTCTATTTTCTTTCTTTTTCTCATAGATTCGAGATATCTCTGTGAAGAGTACACAGAAGTTCCGTGGATTCAAAACAATTGTCCTTGAGAAATACAGTGCTTGACCTCATCACGCTCATCCCTACATCAGTTTTGGTGCATGATCTGTATGTAATGACCCACAATATATCAACGTTTTCAGTCACTAAACCATGGAATGTACAGTCCAGTACTCCTCAGGTAGGACTTCTTTTATATGGAATGTGGACTGTCGGCAAGTTTTGCTGAACCATGGGTTCTCATTTAAAGTGGTGCCATGAATGATTGCACTATGCATTGATTATGAGGATTTTAATAACTTAATTTGAATGGGATATTTGGTTCCTATGATTGTTGATGTTAATAGATAAGGATAAATCTTTGATCTTATGCACTTTGAACTTTTTTTTTTTTAAATAATTATAAATTATTCTTTTTTATTGTTGAAGTTAATAGATGAAGATGAATATTTGGTTTTCCACTCTTGCATTAAAAAAAAAAAAAAGAAAAAGAAAAAAACCCCAAATGATAAAACTTATGTTTTATATACATGTAAGTGAAGGGACTAAGATTCACATTTCTAGAAAAATGATACTTATTCAAAATTATTTAAAAGTTAGATTCAAACCAACGATGATGTAGAGCCCACTTAATAGAAGTCTTACACCTATCCAACAACTACTGTACTATTCAAAATTTTGCCTACCATCAATCTTCACGTTTCTTACCCAATTTTATAACCCTCCACTCAAGGATGTGTATGTGGCATGATTTGAGATTGTGATAAATGGACCATACCCTGAAAACCCCTCGTGATATACAATTCGTTCTAGGATGTGGAGAAAGGGACTATCAAGCAGAATACCCTCCAACACCTGTTTGTACGCAGTGGATACCATACCAGAGCTCTACAGGGCCTACTACAGTGTGCTTATGGGATGTGTATTTCCTACAACACATGACACAAAAATTCTATGGAGCCTGCAACAGTGCCTGTACGACATCCATTTTGTCTATTATTATTATTATTATTATTTTTAAAAATGAAGATGATCTAAAACATAAGTGGGCTACACCTCAGAAACAGTGGAGACGAAAACGCCTACCAGCGAAGCTTCCATGAAGCTCAACTTGTGTATAACTGGCCTTAAGAAGATTTCAATGGACGTACGTCCTAATCGCTTCTGTTTCTTGCGGCGTGGCTCACTTGACGCCCGTGTAGCTCTGCCTGATTTATTTTATTTTATTTTTATTTATTTTTTAGTTCAGGTCTAAAATGATCCAGCAAAACTTATGGACAGAACGGATGCCATGTAAACATCATGGTAAGGCCACAGAGTATTTTCTTGCACGGGCATCCCGTGCAGGTGTTGTAGGAAATGCGTGTGTATGCGTGTGACATCCACTCTGTCCGTCAAGGGCCTGGGGACAAAAATCTGCAAAATTCCCAACTGAGCTAGGCCCCAGCGAATTGTGTGGGACCCCCGCATGATGGTATATTCCATCTAACACGTTCGAAAGGAACCAAAAAACAAAAAAAAAGAGGTAAAGCTTCGGATACAAGGAAACTCCAAAAATCGGGCGGGTCTGATCACGTGGAATAATCCAAAAATCGGGCGGGTCTGATCAAGGCACAAAAATAGAAGAGGTAAAGCTTCGGATACAAGGAAACTCCAAAAATCGGGCGGGTCTGATCAAGGCACGTCGATGGGTAGAGTGGATGTCACATGCAAAACACGGTGGGCCCCACATGAGTGACACGTGCTAGGTAGATCATGTGGAATAATACTATCATGCATTGCTTAGGGCTTACGGCATGCAGAACGTGTTAATGGTGCTGAGCTATGATTAACGTGACTCATGCGTATATCTCACCTTGCTAAACATGCACTGTTTCCTCAACGTGACGTGCTTCCACGTGGCACACGTGGCTTGGATATCATATAGTAGAGCTGGAATAACCGGAGCGTGATAGATTCATTATCTACCGTACATGTGTGGCAGCTAGCTTGACCCATGTCTCATGTGGATGCGGCTTCGGTGGATCGTGACTGTGGGGCCCAACGTGATGTATGTGCCTTACATCCACGCCATTCACCCGTTTTTACTGCTCATTTTAGAATATAATGCCAAAAATGAAGCAGATCCAAATCTGAGGTGGACCACACTGCACGAATCAGTGATGATTAAATACCTATCATTAAAAACCTCTTAAGGCCACCGGAATGTTTATTTGCCATGCCATCTAACTTTTTGATAAGTTCACAAAACCTGGATAAAGGGACCACACAAATATCAGCTTGATCTAAAAATTTTGTGGCACACGGGAAGTTTTAAACGGTCAATCACCACTGTTTCCTGTGGTGGGGTCCACCTGAGGTTTGGATCTTCTTCATCGCTGGAGGCCTAAAATAAACTGTAAAATGGATGGACGGCATGGATGTAAGGCACATCCATCATGGTGGCCCACAGTCTGGGATCCACTGTAGCCGTGCCTCTCTTATGTAGCGTTTTTTTTTGAACCAATTGCCGCTGCAGAGAGAGTGGATTAGGTGGGATGCAGATTAGATACACAATGCTTTTATAGCCAAGAGTCTACTGAAGTAACGGGCAAAACCTGAGAGGTTAGATACCGACATCCTCTCAATTATAGTGAGTGCTCCCTCCGTCAGTAATACAGGGCGTCCGTCAGTAATGCAGGGAGCGACGTAGTCTAGTAATATAGGGAGCGACGTGACGAGGTTGATCATCATCTTCCCAAGGGGATATCTACACCAAATTTATGGAGCTCTATGTACTCCTCACTAAGATTTCCCGAATCCACAGGAGATAAAAGTGAAAATAATTATTAATAAATTTAAAATAACTTGGTTGATGATAAAAAAATGAACTTACAACTCTTTAAATAATTAGCTCAAATTTAAGAGAGTTTTAAACTTAAAGACTCCAACGCAAACACAAAAAAAATGTGACTCATTGTAAATAGTAAACTTACTATGTATTTATAGATGGTCTCTACTCCAAGTAGACTTTATGGTTTTCAACCAAAACTAGTGTCCAACTTGACTCAACCACATTATTCTCCTAACTTTTCTAAGCACTTTTCAAACACGTAAATGGAGCAAGAACACATTACAAAATTCAAGTGCCAATAAAAGTAATTGTCCTTTCCTATATTCCTCTGTTAGACTTGGTTATCTTTTAGCTTACATTAGTTGTAAGATATTGTTTATATTTAGGAAATAATGCCCCTAAACTGTTTCTAATTTCTTACATTGACAAAGTTATGAAAAATGTGTCCACAATTTTCAAAGGATCACTGGGGTGTACAATCTCTCCATGTGTCTAATGACTATAGAAAAGTCCATGTGCAAGTAACTGCCACATTACGGGCTTACCGCATGTGATTTTAACATTGTCTAATGGCTGATTTGATTGTCAACATTTTTCAAAGCACCGGAGAATACAATCTCTCCATGTGCCAAACGACTAGAGAGAAGTCCATGTGCAAGTAATTGCCACATTATGGGCTTATGGATACTTGTTTGCTGATGCCATTTTAGGATGTGGGCCACCCAATAATATATTTGTATTGTCCATGAGGTTTGCCCTGTTTGTAGTGAACCTAAAAAAGGAGGGAAAAAGAGGAAAAAAGAGGCAGGGCTGAGAATGAAAGGATTGGCTGTTAAAATAAAAAATGATCCATCCTAACTCAAATACCAAATTAGTGGTATTCTCATAAATATGTCGTTGTTGAGAATCAAGAAGTGGCCTACGAGGGTTATATTGTCTATTGAATCGCTTAGCCACCTGTTCCTCTACGGATATGTAGCGAAGAAAATCTGGTCTTGTTTCGGTTCAATCTTTGGGATCTCGTTCATGTAGGATCAATCGGTGGAAGGTAGGCTAAGACAGTGGTCGTCAGCCGGAGGATTTTCCACCTCCATTTGTAGGATCATTCCCAATCTCGTCCTATGGGAAATCTGGTGAGCTAGGAATGCAACTAGGTTCGTCGATGGTGTTCGCAGTTGTTATATCCCTTTTCAAATGGTGGATTAACATAATGCTCGATGGTAAGGCGAAGTCTACTCTCCTACTCACGGGTAGAATTCATCTTTGGGAAAGTCTGGGAATTTTGGCCCCTCCATAAAGGCGGGATTGAGTGGAAATAATCTGGTGGGGTTAGGCCAATGAAGGATTGGGTGAAGTTGAACATTGATAGCTCAACTAGAGGTAACCCAGGGCAGTCTGGAGGAGGGGGGATTGTTAGAGGAGACAAAGGGAAATTTCTATTCGCTTGCAGGACAGGATATGGGTTTGGCTTAAATAACAGAGCAGAATTGCGAGCCTGGCCTTCTGCTGTCGCTAAACAGGGGGCTAGATAAGATCGAGATAGAATCATATTCTAAATTTGGGTTCGGCTCAAATAACAGAACAGAATTGCGAGCCTAGCCTTCTGCTCTCGCTAAACAGGGGGCAGGATAAGATCGAGATAGAATCATATTCTAAATTTGTAGTAGACCTTCTTTCGGGGAGGTCGATTCCTTCTTGGCAGTGGAGGTTTTGGGTTTCTAGGATTGGTAAGCTCATGCAGAGAGACAATTTTTCTTTCAAGTTCATTCAAAGGGAAGGGAATGGTTCGGCTGATGGGATGGCCCGTATGGGGAATGAGCTTCAAACATTTTTCTTTATCAACCTCGCAAAAGACCTCTCGTCTCAGGTTTAGGGGTTGGTTTTCCTAGATAGAGTAGGCCTAGGATCCATTAGGGTCTACCTGGTGGGTCCTTAGGGAGGGTTTTATATAGGGTGGTCGTATTGGTTGTCGTTATGATAGGCACCCCTCAGGTTATTGCTGTTGAGGGGAGCCTGAATGTTCCTTATGGCTGTATAGCATATTTGCCATTAATGAAAATTTTGTTATTTTTTTTTAAAAACTTATAGTATGATACCTTATTATGGAAAAAAAGTCTTTGTCACATCCCACCTAAATAGTAAACAATTACATTCTTCAACATTCAATCCACGTATATAAAAAATCCACCTCCATTCCACAATTGACCCATAGGTGAAAACAAAACAATAATAGTAATAATAATCCATGTTCTTTCCACACTTAATTCATCTATATATAATACCAATCATTCGGGCGGGCATTAACAAAAAAGAAAATAAGAACTGGGGCCACACCTATATGTAGTTAGTGAAAGAAAATGTAAAAAAAGAGCTATCTATCTAACCTTTCAATGGACATAATAAAAAAGAGGAACCACACCTATCATTTATATCTAATGGAAGAAGCTACACAAAAAGAACCCTATATTTGATAGAAGAAACTACAGAAAAAGAACCATCTATCCAACTATTTGGATAGGCGTGAAAAAAATAAGGTCCACACCTATTATATATATCCAACGAAAGAAACCGCACAAAAAAACCATCTATCCAACCATTTTGGTGGGTGTGGAAAAAAAAATTAGGGCCACGAAAGTTCCATATATATCATTCATTCATGAATGCCATTGTCTTTCATAGCAAAATTCACACTTAAATGAATAAGATATCTCCCAATATCTAAATTGACAAGGTTTATTCAATATTATAGGAATTAGGAATTTTTAATTTTACCTGGCTAAACACAATGCTTCCTTAGATGAGTCTTGATATAAATGTAATAATTGCAGGTTGCTTGAAAGAATTTATTCATATAAGTTGACGTTTGGTTGGTACCTAGTAGCTCTAAATGAACATATTCATGAATCTACTAGGGTCATTCTTGGGTATTCTCAAACCACTTACTCTGGTAACATTCAAACTCTACTTAAGTAATTCGTAAATCCTTTTATGAGAGTATGTAAATATAAACATGTGTTAGTGGGGGTGTGGATGTAACATTTCTACAAAGGAGGGCATTAAGCCGCAATGGGCTCTAGCTTGGGAGCAAGTGGTTATTTTAAGTATATTAATGAAATTAATTATTTATTAAATCATTTCTTTTAATTACAAAGTCTTTTGGACTCATTTATCAATTTTTTACTTTTAAAATTTAATATTTAATTTTAAAATTATTATTATTATATTGTACCATATTTTTTATTGTTCTTGGGAAACCCAATTGGAAATGACACATGTAATAGCAATGAAAATATATAATATGCTAAAGATTTTAAGGATACTTGGAGTGCTTTTTACGGAATCATAACTGATATGATGATAAGACAAGGAGCAACTGAGACGTATTCAAAAGCAAACCAGGTGGCTAAGAGGCATCCAGGAAGTGCGACCGAGAGGTGTCCAAAAACAGACCGAGTGATCAAGAGGTGTTTAGAAGAAGAACGAGCGTCTAAGAGGTATTTAGAAGCGAAATGAGTGGCCAAGAGGTGTTTAAAAGTGAAATAGATAGATGGAAACATATCAAGAAAGACAAAATGATCTGGAAGACTGTGATAATGGTTCAACTGCCATATTAAAGAGAGAAACATCTAGAAGAATTAATACTACACGTCATCAGATGATCGATGAAAGCAATACAACTGATGTGTGAACGATGAATGATTAGCAATTAAAGTAGAGCTTGGTCAAGAGGAGGAATAATCAGGAAGAAGAAACGTAATAAAGAAGGATCGAGAGAAAGACTTTTCAACTACTGTAATTGTTGGAGTAAAGAAAGACACATCCGAAAAAATAAGCTGCATGACATGAATTTATAAATAGCTATAGGATCAGCAGAAATAGAGGTCCCACACTAATCAATCCAAACAAATCTATCAATTTACTTTATCTCAGCTTATCTTAGGAATAATGATAATTCAGTAACGATATATAATTTTTAGCCACAATCTTTAGTTGTAATCTAAATCCACACTCATATGTTAGAATTCTCTTTTATTCAATATCACGCAGTTCTTTCAAGAGACACATTTTTACAATCGCTCCTAGTGACTGCTTATGCGTTTTTTTTTTTTAATTACATTGGTATTTTGAAAAGTCCTTTGTGTGTAAGGAAAAGTGCAACCCATTTTCAAAGGAAGAACCAAACCCATGGACTATCGCCTGATCGTCATAGAATTCGTTAAGTGGCTGAGTATGTGACCTGTCTTCTCAAAATCTAGTTATATGAATTCATATTGGACGTATCTACTTATTTCAGTGTTTGTAGTCGAAATTGATCAGTTTGGATTGAGCCGCTTTATCGATTTTGGTACGCCCATACACATGTTATATGTGACCGGAAACAAACCGAGTGCCAACAATTTTTAACATGCCTGGTAAGACATAAACAACTACTTGGTTATCATAAATATTCATTTTTGACACTAAGTATTAATATTCTTACTAGTGCATTAATCTTGAGAAATCATAAGCCGAAGATAGATTCATCAAGCACCTGAGCAGTTAAGTTTGATACCGAATTCGGTACCGTTTCCATTAAACTCAAATGGGGCATCCTCATCTTAGGTTAATCCTCTTGAGATTTTATCGGCTGAAATGCTTGATATGCAATGAAGGATTCAACATATTGCTAAACGGCTACGAGTTCAGGCTGAAACTTTAAGTAAATGGATGGCCAATAATGCCAAAAACATGAATAAGATGATGACTCTCTTTATTAAAAGAATACTTATGGCGCCTCAACAATAGGTCGATACTAATTTTGTCAAAAATATGGCACCGACTCCATCATTACAACCTATGACATCGACACCACAACTGACACTATGGGTACCTCTCCCACAATGGAATACGTCTCTTTCAATGCAGAAAGTGTAGAATCTTCCGTCACCTGGTGAGTTTAGGTGACAAGAATGAGAGGTTAGGAATGTTGTTCTTGAAGAAGGAAACCAGGGTATACTTAGGGGGCAACCCTTCTTTAGGAATCCATTGTATCATGGAAGAAAAAAAATCAGGTAGTCCCTGAACCACCTTCAATGGTTGAATCTTACCATTTGAATCGTGACCAAATTATTCAAATGGTTTAGGACGTAGCAAGCCAAGTTTTTGGTTGTATTACTCCCTTGGTCAACCATAAGCAGTATTCAGAATAGATTGACCAACAATCTCCATGTCACGCTTGCCTTTGTCAATTTTCAATTAGGATGCTTGAGTTTGATCAAGACGATTAAATTTGTTGTCTCTCGATCAAGATGACCAAGTTCTACTAAGATAATCGAATTTTCTGCCTCTTGATCAAGATGGTCGAGTTCGATCAAGGAGCTGAACTTTCCGTCTCTCGATCATGATGACCAAGTTCAACCAAGATGACTGGATCTGCCATTTTTTGACCAAGATGGCTGAATTCAACCAAGTCGGCCAAGTTCAACCAAGCCAGCCGAATTTGTTATTTTTTGACAAAGACAACTAAATTTGATTAAGATAGTTGAATTTGCCGTTCATTGACCAAGATGGTCGAGTTCGACCAAGATGGCCGAATTTGATGTTTTTCGACCATGATAGTCGAGTTCGATCAAGTCAGTCGACTTTGATATTTGTCAATCAAGATGGTCGAGTTCTATCAAGATGGTAGAAATTAATATTATTACTTGGTTGAGCAATCACATTTATTGATCCAAAAAATGAATTAACATCGTATTTACCTTTTACCAAAGACATAATGATGTGGAGGAAATGTTGTACCATATTTCTAACCGTTTTTAAGAAATCCAATTAGAAAGGAAATGTGTTATATAAAATGAAAGATATAACATGCTAAAGATCTTCAGGGATACTTGGAGTACTTTTTACGGAATCACAACTGACGGGATAATAAGATAGGGAGCAACTGAGAGGTATTTAAAAGAAAATCAGGTGGCCGAGAGACATTCAAGAGGTATGACCGAGAGGCATACAAAAATAGACTAAGTGGCCGAGATGTGTTCAGAAGTGGAACGAGTGGTCGAAAGGCATTAAGAAGCGAAACGAGTGGTCGAGAGGCGTTCAGAAGCGAAACGGACGAAGGAAAACGTATCAAGAAAGACAGAAAGGATGTGGAGGGCTACATATCATTGATTCAACTGTCATATTAAAGAGAGAAATATCTAGCAGAATTAATACTACATATCATCAGACAACCAACGAAAGCAATGCAATTGATGTGTGGCCGATGAACGATTAGTGACCAAAGCAGAGTTGTGTTGAGAAAAGAGGTACAATTAGAAAAAAAAAATGTAACAGAAATAAAGATATAGAAAAAGATTTTTTTGACTATTGTAACTGTTGGAGTAAAGAAAGAAACATCTTGAAAAATAAGTTGCATGTCATGAATTTATAAGTAGCCAAAGAATTAGAAGGAATAAAGGTCTTGCACCAATTAAGCCAAACACATTTATGAATTTACTTTATCTTACTTTATCCTAAGAAAAAGGATAATCCAATAGCAATAAATTTTAGCCATAATTTTTAGTTGTAATCTAAATCTATGCTAATACATTAGATTTGTGAGATATCAAGTAATTCCTTTAAGAGATGCATTCTTATAGTCACTTTTAGTAACTGGTTGTAAATTTTTTCTTTTGTTTAACCATGCTGGTATTTTGAAAGGTTTTTTTTTTTTTTTTTTTTAAGAATGCATAGTACAATTCATATGATGAGGAAGAACCTAAATTTCTAATTATCCCCGTATTATTATAAAATTTTTTAAGTAGTTGAGCAACTTATCTTCTTGTAATCTAATACGTTTTATATTGAATATAACTACTTATTTTAGCTTATTTTAGTGTTTGGGGAAATCTGGTTTGCATCCAGCCGCTTTATCCATTACGACAAGCCGGTGCACAAGTTACACATGATGGGAAATAAACCGGGCGCAAACATATTTTAGACCGCTATTTATCGTCTTAATCTGCATATGGAACATCTTTCATGGCAAAATGGGGTTTCTAACCATAACTGGTTGGCATGTTTTTTTATTTTAAATGAATTTTATTATCTCCTCCTTAGTAATACTTTAATAAACGGCCTTTTTCCATTGACTTGCCACCGTAGTCAATGTGAATTTTCTGATCATAACCAGCAGGCAAGTGCACGCACGACAGAACAACCTAACCCAAATGAACCATTATCTGGCACGGCCCAAGCCACGTTTTTCTTGCGATGGTAGATCTGCGATCTTATTTAGCCCTCTCTCCCCCTCGCACACGCGCCTAATTAGTACATGATGAGAACCGTCCAGCTACTGTGGACTTATGGGGATGGCCCATGCAACGGATACCGCACAATCCCAGCAATCAGATTTTTTTTTTTCCATTTAGAAGGCCACTGATTGTATGGTTAGGATGGAAGCGGATTGGCTACTCCCCCTGCCACCAGCCCGGTGGCTGATGGTCGGTGCTCTGTGGGCCCTACCATGATGTATGTATTTCATCCATTCTGTTCATCCATTTTAAAATATCATTTTAGAGCTTGATCCCAAAAATGAGAGGGATATAAATATCACGTTGAGCACACCACAGGAAAACAATAGTGATTGGATATCTACCATTAAAATCCACCTAAGGCCCACTGTACTGTTTATTTGACATCCAATCTGTTGATTAGGTCATAAAGACCC